>CM045770.1:125763584-126039133 GCA_025200525.1 Camellia lanceoleosa | reverse complement strand
GAAAAATTTTGTAAAGATGACTTTGTTCAAATAAATCTTTTTTACAACTAAGACCATTTTACGGACCGGCGGAGAATTTTTCGGTACAACCTGACCTTCAATTTCGACTGATTTCCAAATAGAGTTCTCTTTGCTCTTTGCATACAATTGAAGTTGCTTTTTATTACATTCCTAAAAAACTTCAGAAGAAAGTACTAATAAAGCAATAAACTCGAGGGCATGGTCAGAGTCAAAGTCCCTGCGCCCCTCAAAGAGCCTAGTAAAGTCTACGATGCCAAAGTGGGCCCACTTCACTTGTGCCTCTTCGTTAAGCCAATCCCGGCACTCATCGGACAAAGTACCCAGGCTGAAAGTGGGCAGGGCGGGGCGAGGATCTTCTCTCAAATCCTCCACATCTTTGTGGCATATCCAGACCAGTGTGCAATTTGCACAGATTAGGAATCACTGGCCGATGCTCTATCCACTTCCGTGAGCCCGAAATCCCGATCATGACCAGCCCAGGCGCGGGGATCACTGGGAGGCAGGAAGTAGAAAACCACAGTGAGTCAAGCCAATCAATTGGATCCCCGGTGACCAGGTCCATCTTTGTAACTCATCATTGGAGAATTGAGCCAAAGAAACCTTTGCCAAGCATAATCGCGATCTGGGACAAAGCTGCACATCCATTCAAACCCACTATGCCTAAATTCAAGAGGCGTCAGCTAAGCGTTGCACGCTGAAGAAATAACTTGTAGCATGCCTTTGAATATCTTTGAGCAGAGTCCACAACCTTCGATTTTATCCAATATAACCACACTGAAAGGGATGAAAAATGAGAGAATAAAGAATGGAGAGGCGATGCGATGAGAGAAAAAGTGAGAAAAGACTTTTGTGAGAAAAGCCCAGGAAGCTGAGTAGCCAAAGTGATAACTGAAGCAAACACCAAAATGTGAGGTTGGAGTGGCAAACGGTATTACTGCGGTAATAATGGACCCCGCTATTGTGCAAGTGCGTCTCTCGACGATAAAAGGCGTCTAAGCCGACAACGTCTCGAGCTGAATCATGGCAATCGCGACTTACGCCCTCGGCCCCAAACCTTGGGCGACCTCCCGATCAGCAACGGATACTAGATCCTCCGAGAACTCGAAACAAACAAAAAAATGAGGCGGCATGCCTGGCGCAAAGCAAAGGGGCGTGTCGGCGGAAGCCACTTGCGATAGCTTGGTCGCGGTGCGCATGATCTGGAAATCTCGGAAAAAAGCGGCAAACCAAGCTACGGAACATCCAATGTCCCATCACAAATAAGAAGGCAGTGGTGTTGAAGGCCCACACATTCGCCCCTAAGGCTTGGGCATGGCCAAAGCGAAGTTGGGCAAAATCTCTTCATTAAACTCGGATTCCATCAAAGCTTGGAAATCTTGAGCAGTAGGACACCCCTCTTGCCGTTAAGCTAAAGACATGTGTCACCGGCGGATTCCAAAATCTTACCGCTGGCATGAAGGAATGGAAAATGCAATGAATGCGCCACTTAAAGTGAATAGTGCATTTTATGCCAAAAGCTCGGAAATTGACTTTCAAGACCATCCAAGAATTGTTAATCCCAAGATTGCGAGATTTTGGTAGCGAAACTCTTCCATTTAGAAACAAATCGATGTGAAAGCCGAAGAGAACCCACGAAGTTAAAACCCTTTTGGAAAGAAGATAAGGTTGAGTGGAGGGGCAATTGTCAACATTCTGCGGCATTGACAATTCAAGTCTTACGGCAAATGATGACGCTATAGTCTTGCATTAGAAATTTGGCCATCTTTTTACTAGTAGATGGAGCACCGTTTAGACGATATGGCCATTCCCTCCGCCAGTAGGTGGACTTTTAAGCCGTTGGTGATGGAGTCTCCCCCTTGTACTACGGTGCATTTATTTCGCGTAAGAATGTGGAAATCCCACCCTCCCCAATACCTTTTCGATGAAATTCAATTCTTATGAGGCGGTAACGTCCAGTTTGTTTATCGAGTTGTTGTATATTTGCCTGCTCGAGTTGTATGTGCGCTCTCTTTAAGTCTTTCAAATGTTTATCAAGGTGTACTTGCATTTGGCTGAGTTCTTTACGAAAGGTCCTCTCTGTTTTGTTCATCGCCAGAGTTATATGGCTAGGTTTACTACCCGATTGTGCGATGCAATGCTTTGTTTTCAAACGTGTAGTTTTCAATTCGATCCACATTGTTAGCCATTGTGATACCTTATGCGATCACGATGCATAAGATGTACAAATGTAACACCTTTTGAACAAATGAGGTATTTCATTTCCATCATACATGTTCATAAAAATAAAGGAAAGGCAGCTTTTGAAATAAAACACACTTGTAAGAGGCGATTTTGAAAAGTAGCAATGTCGCAACTCCTAGTAAAAGGAAAGTAAAAGCGGAGGAGAAAATAGCGAGGGTATGTGAGTCTTTGGATTTGAATACCGGGAACCTCCCCACTGTAGTCCCGAATACCTCTCGCGCTTGCGTGCAGGTTGGGCTATATGCGCAGTCGGCACCTTCATCATTCAAGAAGCTTGATGCGGTCTTGGGGAAAGATGCCGCACTTTTGGAATGTTAATGGATCTTCGAGTTGATTTTAAGCCCACGACTTTACGTGGCGATGCTTTTTCGGCGAGAACATCGCAGTGAAGGATCATCACTTCTCGTATCCTTTACATATATTTTGTGAAGATTAAAAGAATTGTTTCAATTATCTTCCATGCGCCGATACGTTGCATTTCAACATCATGTTTTGTCTTATACACATTGCATTGTATGCGTTAGCACTTTTACTTACCGCGTGTTCAGTGCGCGCCTTTATACATTGCATTGTGTCGTGCTTTGCTTTACCCATGTGTTCAATTGCCCTTTATACACATTGCATTGTATCGTGCTTTGCTTTACTTACACATGTGTTCGGTGTGCCCCCTTTATACCACATTTACCATTGTATGTCGTGCTTTGCTTCTTACATGTGTTTCAAGTTCCTTTTTCTATACATTGCATTGTGTCGTGCTTTGCTTCTTACATGTGTTCAAGTTCCTTTTTCTATACACATTGCATTGTATGTGCTTTGCACTTTACTTACATGTGTTTCAAGTTCCTTTTTCTATACACATTGCATTGTATCGGTAACTGCTTTGCTTACGTGTGTTCAAGTTTCCTTTTTATATACACACATTTACATTGTATCGTGCTTTTGCTTTGCCTGTATGTGATTCAAGTTCCTACTATACACATTGCATTGTATCGTCTTGCTGCCTTTACTCACATGTGTCCAATTACAAGCGCCTATTACTTTGCATCTGCTTGCCCCATCCGACCATGCACTCCAATCGTGTAATTTGCATGTTGCTAACAATACCATACACAGTTAAGATTTGTTTTCTTTTTAAGGCACGATATTGTATGTACGGTTCATTTGGTATTTGGCGCCCAACTTGACAGGACGAGCCAGGGCCAGGTATCCTATCCTGAGAAAGATGTATAAAATTACATAATTCTCTTACACTGCCCACTACCATTGTAGGGGAGTAGTTGGAGTTTTACGCTTAGAAGCTGTTGCATGTCGTGCTCTTATTCTGACTTTCTTTGCATGATCATAAGTTATGCCCGGCTTCCTGCATTTTTAGGTTGCATTTTTCCCACAACGCTGCCTTGGTAGCGTACCTTATTTGTGCTTGCATGTTTGTCTAAGTCTTGGCCTTGTCCAAAAATGGGTGCGTCCTGCACGGGCTTTGACATTCACTAAAAGTCATTATTATGACTTCGAGTTACCATCAGAGGGAGCAGCCTGAGACACCCCATTTTTGTGACCGTCCTCAAGACTTGGGCGTCCGCCAGGTGGAACTTTCGGTGATTATCCATGACTTTGTATGTTAGTTTGGAGTTCGGGAGTTCTACCTGTTACGCGGCTTTGCCTCGGGACCTCCGAACTCGACCGTTTGTGTTTGGTTTCCTGCACCCAAAGCGCTTGTGTTTTACCTTAGGAGGCGGGGAATGCCTTTTGAACATCCTACACACCATAAATTTGAAATTGGAGACCATAGTGTTTGGATTTTGTTTAATCCCATCGGCACTATTACTTGTGCCGGCCCAGAAGCACTAAATTTTGCCATTTGTGCTCTTTCTTAGGCGAAACCTTCATGCTGCCTTTTTTGGGATATGTTTCTAATTCACAGTGTAAAGTGTTGCACTCCCCTATATGCGTGTATGGAGGGATGAGCCCTGCTAATAGCCCTTGCTTAGGTGGCTAAAGCATTCCTTGCCTATAAGAGGAGAGAGCTCTTCCTCTTGGCACGAGGTTATGCCCACGAGAGCCAAAACCGGGAGCATTATACATATATCTACACATTATACATCCATATATATCTATACACTCCCTCTCTCTCCTCATTGTGTGTGTGTGTTTTAGGCCAAAAAGTGTAGTTTTACCTCATTTTTGCTCCTCTACACACACCATTACCTGCTATTTCGAGATTGAGAGAACTTAGGGAGGTTGATTGTTTGTGTTAGTTTTTGGTGGTGATTTCAGGCATTGTTAGAGAGTGGCGCAACCTCACTGTTTTTTCAAAGGGATCATCAAGAGGGTAGAATCTTGCTTTATATTCCCCCATTCTTTATGCAATACCTACTTTCTTTTACCTCTTTACTTTGTGTTTTTTGAATTTGTGTTTAAGATAAAAGAAAGTCTTGTTTTTACTTGTTACTTAGGAACCTTAATTAAGATCCTTTTTAGGTTTGAGCAAAAGATCCATCCTATTAGGCCTTATATGGCCACCACAATTTTTGTGCCTTTGCTTAAGCTTCCCTCTTTTGTTTGGTGTTCTTTGGCCTTCTCACCACACTAAAAACCGTTGCAGTTTTAAATTGGTGAGAATGATTTCCCCAGAGTCTCACTATGGGGAGGGACACCACTCTCCCCTTAGTCCTTCCTATTTGCCTTTGTTTTGGGCTCATGGCATAGCATTGCATGAATGTTTGTATTTGCACTTCATTTAGCAGAACTTTTTAGGGTGTTTTTGGGGTCACATCTAACCTCTGTTTTTTAGTCGGGATTGATGGCCCTTAGAATGTATCTTGTGCTTGCTTTGAGAAATGCCCTTTTATGCTTAGAGACATACTGGCACTTTTAAGCTTGCAAGCTCTTGCCCATGTTTTAGCTTCGGACTTTCATGGAGGTTTTAGCATCTCTTTGCCATGTGAAGGGTTGTGAAGACCCCTTTGTTTTGTAGCCATGTTTGGCATACTTAGTATGGTTGTTTTGCCTATTGGCTTGTAAACTTTGCTTGTATGGAACTCTAACATGTATTTAGCTTGCATCATCCTCATGATTTGAAAGCATCATTGTAGGTGGTATTTCAGTCCCAGCATTCATGTCCAAATACCTTACAGCCGTTTTATCATCCTATCCATGTTTTTGACTTGTTGTTGGTCTTTTATCTGCTTCAAGAGAGCATTGTGCATGCTTCCATGTTCCAATGCATTTGGGGGGGTGCCATGAGGGATTTGGGTGCCATTTGCATGATAAAACACTTTGTTTTTGGATTGCTGCTAACATGTGCCATGTTTGGTCTTGTTAAGTGAGTGATTTCAATGTCCCACTTTGTGCCTGTAGCCTTAAGCCTTATGGCTTGCATGCTTAATGTAGTATCTTGTTCTTGTTTTGAAGAGCATGTTTTTTGCCTTACTTTGTTTTTAGGGAGTTTGAGGGCTGCCCTCTATGGCAAACTAAGTCCATTATTGCATGCTTGTATCTCAGTTTGTTGCATGTTTGATTAATGAGGAGCCTTGAGTGTATGCTAGTTCCGTATCCTTAATTGGTCCATGTTGCATGACATTTTGTACCCTTACCATACTTCACAGCTCTTCTGCATGCTTAACACGATAGGTTGCATTGCATTTTGAGCCATGTTGCATACTTGCAGTTTCATGATTTTGGCTTAGGGATTGTCGGAAGCCAATGACATGAGGATCGAGAAGGAGTTCACACTTTGAGTGGTGAAACTTGTCTGCAAATCCTCCAAGTCACCAAGACACTTTGACTAACACATGATAAGGTTTTGGATTTCATACTTTGTGTTGCATGCATTTCAATTAAAACATGCAATTTTGGTTCCTAAGAGGTTATAAATGCATCAAATGCATACATCGTGATAGCCCCTAGAACCAAGAGTCATGCCTCCTTGAGTCCCCAGAAAGCATGATAGGCCGCGGCCATGCTTACATATGCCCAAAAACCATGCCTACACCTTTACTTTGTATTTTTCTTCTTCTTTCTTCCTTTAATCAAAGCGTCCTGCAGGAGACTTTTCTTTACGCCCGCCGTGATATAATATGCCGATCGGCACTTTTGTTTTGTGTCACCGATAACCACGCGCGCCAGCGACCCGATGGTAATCAAGCGGTGATAAGCTCTTTTTATTACGGTGGGGTATTTTCGAGATCATTTGGGAGGTGATTGCGAAACTTTAGGGGAATTTTTGGAGAAGCGGCGAGGCGGTGAAAGCGAGAACGGCGATGTAGCGCGAATGCGCAGGTTTTAAGATAAGTCCGGATCGAGCATCCATCATTGGCGCATCCCGAGCGGTGAGAGCCCCATTGGCATTTATTTTGCTTTAATTTTAGTAATTAGAATTTGTAATAATTGATTCATTTTATTAAATTTAAATTTGGTGTATTATTATTTTGGTCCCTCGAAAGCGAGAAGGCAAAAATTGTAATAAAGTGTCGCGTGAGTGGATGTATGTCTTCGACCCCATTTCTTTCTTCCCTTTTATTTACACCTTATGATTGGTAGATTAGGCGCATTCTAAATTAGCATAGCAGTTATGTATTAGCATCCGTTGCATTGTACATTTGTTTACATGCACATCAAGACTCGGCATATCTATAATGCATCAGATCCTTTCAATTCCAAATTGAATCGGTGGTAGTTGTTGCATTTCATATTCGCCATGCTTAGGATAACCGAACTTTGTCTAGATTACATTAGGTATGTGATGCATTAGTCGACTTAACATGCAAACTAGGTCATCGCATTTTTGCTGCGCTTCGGTTTCTTTGTTTTGGCGGTACGGTCGATGTAAGTAGTTTATGCTTTAGCATGTCGCATCGCGTGTGAATGTTAACCATGTTATGCAATGCCGTATGCGGCTAAAGTGCTTATGTGATAGCTTGCTTGCGATGCACGTGGGTGGAGAGTTGGAGTTACTTAAGTTAGGAATACTAATTGGGGAAATCAGAGTGTTTTAGCTGCTACTACATGCGATTATAATTTCAACTGCTTGTTTTCCAAACAAAGCGGATATCGATGTTTATTCCCAAAGCAGTTCTTTGTCGCACAACATAGTAATTCTAGGCTAATAGCAAGAATAAGAGCATAAAGTTTTCAAAATTGGATATCACGGTTAGTAGAGGCGGTCTTGGGGCCAGGAAAGTCTCATAAGTGACCTTCCCGTCGTCACCCAAGCTCTACGAGCCAAGACCACTTTGGTGATAAGCGGACCCTGCGTGGCGCCTTGGCGCCCAGTCGAGAGTTTCCTAAATTTCCCATTTTAAAAATATTTAGGTGGCGACTACATATGTCCAGCCGCTGATCCATGTTTGGCACTACTTTCAAATCTGTTTCTCAAAGCGATTTGCGAGTTAGACTCTTTGGTTCGATTTAGACCAACACAAGATAATTGAAAGTCGAGCCCCAGTTTACAGCGAGAAGTCCCCGTGAGGACGTGCTACGATTCGCTGTTTCACGTTAGGGAAGTTTAGAAACTTGACTCGGGCTTCGTGATATCTGTTTGACTTCATTTATGTGTCTCTTTGCATTGCATGTGCATTGAGTGCGCCTAGGAACACCGTGTTGTGCCATCTGCTATTCTGAAAGCGGTTTCTTGGGAGACTTGTCTTGTCAGAGGCTTGTCCATAAAAGAGCTAACGGTTGTGACTCTGACTGAGTATGGGAACACAAACCGGTTTTCACAAGGCACCCTCTTTGACCATTCGACCTAGTGCATATTGAATCATAGTGACCATTCCAAACTAGAGACCCGGAGTTGCTTCTACGATGCTAAGTTGTTTGAAACCATTTTGCATGCATAGTGAAACCCTAGTTCACGACAAAAATGAGGGAGACGGGGAAACCCTCCCTGATATAGGGTGTTTGGTTCTCATTATACGCTATGTGCTTTAGAGAGTGTAACTTTCTGCGAGGAAGCGTCTGAATCGGTTTGCAGAGATTTAAATGCTCGAGCTTTGAGAGCATCGATGTCGATGTTTGAGAATCGGTTATGCAGTGGATACTCAGTTGAGGAGCTACAGGGCAATGGTTCATGATTAGTGATCGGTGGTTGAAAGCGATGTATCAGCATTGACGGTTTATTTTAAATACCCGACCAGTGTGTTGTGTGTTTATTTACTTTGCGCCAATTATCTTTGTCAATTATGCACCCCATTTATTTATCACGATTTTATTTATCTTTTTATTAGGGTAGTTGAGCTTCCGATTTAGCTTGACCATTAGATACTCCCCAAGCACTCGGACTAGAGTGTCACGAAACTCATCGTCGAGGATGCTGATGAAGCGGACAACGCGGATTAGTACTCTCACTACCCTTTGGGATTTACTAGCGGTCGGTCAAGCAAAAGCTTGTCAGTCACAATGACGACGGATTCAGAGGGCTTCGATCTCTACCCCTGCGCGCTCGATAAGGGATCGGGTGCATGTCACCAGCGAGAGAGGATATATACCGATAATTCGCGCAGAACAAGATAATATGGCTGAGTTTGGAGAAATGGTGCATGCACCTTCAAGAAAGCATCGAAAAGCGTCTGACGGAATTGCCGTTAAGACGCTCGAGACGAGCCTGCGGTTGTGAGAAACGGTAGGAAGACAATTGATGAGCTGAGAAAGCGTGAGCCAGGAAGCATACTGCTTCGCATCAAGTTCCTCACGCTTGGGAGTTCTAATCTTGAAACATATCAGCCAATATTGGTGATCGTCTGCAGAACTTCCACAGAGGACCACCTCGCCCATCTCGGCTCCACCTCAGTATAAATCAACCCAATGAGCCAATCAAAAACACCCACCAACCCTCCCCCAGGACTCTCCTTTGAGTTAGAGATTGATCCCAACACTTGCTTGGCCCGAGCAAGCTTGAGTGTTCAAAAAAGAGATCCCAGGGTCAATACTATTGGGACATTGGCGGGTATCACCAAAATAGCGGCCGTGTGACATTTGTCAGGACAAATTTAAGATACCCTGTCGACCGTTTGATGGATCGGTGATCCCATGGTGCACCTACTTGGTTGTTCTCAGATATTCTAAGGCGATGGGCCTCACCAAATTAAAAACTTTTCTTTATTTGGCTGGACCACAGCCGGTGTATGCGACCATCCGGTATGCAAAGCGGAAGGAAACGACATTAAGAGGAATTGGGAAGAGATGGCGAGGCCTTCGTTGTCAGATACTCCTATAATACAAATCGAGTTACAACCCGTGATCTCGAGACAACGAGCAAGAGCGAAGGAGAGTTTCTCGATTTGTAACTTCGGTGGAGGGCCAAGGCCTCAATGATGGCCAGATTAGGCCGTGACAAAGACGGTCCGGATGGTTGCAACCTCAACCCAAATTGATACAAAGGATGATGAGTACTCCCTTTCCCCTTTGACCTACATGAAATGGGGGTGCTTTGATTGAGGATGCCTTAAAGCAAGGCTTGATTGATAATAATAGAACAACCCAGCAGACTTTCAACAGTGGTAGCAATGCGGGCAATGGCACTTCCAGGCGCTCTACCGAGTAAGCATGGTCACATAGCCCCCCTCCAAAAATCTGGCAGCTATGCCATTCTCAACGCGTCCGGAAGCAATCCACAAACAACCAAATATCCACGAAATACGGAACCTTCGCCCGCTATATATGTCCTCAGGCTTTGGGGATGCTAATCAAAAAAGTGCTTGAAGCCCTTGGAGCATGCCCTACTGGAAAAACTTCCCCCTAACCATAACCCGGCCAAAAGTCTGTGCATTCCTGTAACAGCACAGTCACGACAACGACCGATGTTTAGGTTCGCCATGAAATTCAAGATCTCATCGATAATGGGGTAATTTTGCGAGAAATACGTCACTACAAATCCCTCCCCCACATAACCAAGCTCCACCACCCAAAGACTCAATTTTCATCCATACCGGGGCGTGTCCTGACCTAGCATCTACACCCGCCCACACCGGCCTAGGAGGTATCCTTCTGATTGCATCGACTTGTGCATGATGGATATCTCCATGACTGACCCAAACCGATAGTGGTGACCAGGGAGCGAGGAGGAGGAGGTCCAGGAACGACGAGTTGTTGAGTCGAAGTCTGTGGAATCTGGAATTTGTATTGAAAGCTTGTAGTCCGGTGACTACGTTTTGTCAATAGGCGGAGATGTGCCGCCAGTTACATGTTTTGTGGCTCAAGTTAGTCATCAACCGGTTGAAAGGGAATATGTGGCTAAAATGACGCATGATGCCTACATAAAAGCGGCAAATTCCTTGCTCACAAAATTCGACTACCAAGAATTGAATCAAATAACACAGGATTAGAACCGCATGCGGATGCCGCCTTGCCTAGCATCCGTTATTAACTAGAAGTCAAACAAACAATCGAAGTAGGGTTCATCCCAAAGTGAGCATCACTTCTTCGAACTAGTTTGGATTAACATCATTGAGCCAAGACCGAGTTGAATGACCTTATCATTGTATTTCTTTCCTTGGAACAGCTCCCAATAGATAAGAAATGAGCCCTAAGTGCGGAATAAAGCCTTCGTTATTATTTGGATTCGCAGGGAAAGCTTTACAAAAAATCTCTGTTAGGGCTGTATCTGGAGTGTGTTCATCCAGACAAGGTTGAGGAATTCTTGGCCGGAATACAAGAAGGTTGTTGCGGTGCCCACTCTGGCGGACGTTCATTGGCCCACCGTAACATGGGGTATTATTGGCCCGACTATATGCGATGTCGAGAACTACGTAAGAAATGTGGACAATGCCAAAAAGTTTCCCATTAACTCATCGCCTACCGAAGAATTAAATTCCATTACTAGTCTTAGCCATTAAGCTCAATGGGGACTTGACATCGTCCGGACCGTTATCGGCTCCGGAAAACAAGCGATTCACGATCGTCGCAACAGACAATTTTACAAAGTGGGTCGAGTAGAGGCATTACATATTAGAGAAGTCGATGTTAAACACTTTGTATGGAAAAACATTATAACTTCGATTGGCAAAGGCGCTTGTATCGACAACGACACCCGATTCGATTGTGGCGTCTACTAGGAGTTATGCAATACATATGGTATCGGCCCTACTTTTCTTCACCGGCGTACTCACAAAGTAGCAGTCGGTGAGCTTATAACAAAGTAATCTAAACGGCATCAAGAAATGATTGGAAGACCAAAACAAATGGGTTGAAGATTTGCCCATTGTGGGCACATCGCACCACTGAGGCGATGCTGAAATGTCGTTTGCTTTGTGGTTTGGGACACAAGCTATTATCTCTCTTGAAATTGGCTTGCCCATACTAAAATCCAAGGTTTTTGACATAAGGTGTAATGACATGATGTTGGCCTTAGATTTAACTTTGATTGAAGAGCACCAAGATCGTGCTCTTGCATGTATGACGTGATATCGACGACTTGCCAAGTCGTATAACCGGCCCGTGCGATTCGCGTCGTTATACACCTAGAGCATTGGTCGCTTAAGTGCTTCTATGCTACTAAGAATCCCGGACGGTAAATTGGGCCCCAACTAGGACGGTTCTTACCAAATTGATTCCATTGCCGAAATGGGGCCGTATCGGCTTTCAGACATGACTGGCAGAAGTTTACCACACTCCTGGAATTCAACCCACTTGTGTAAATTTTATCATTAAGCCAACTTGTACGACATGCCAGTTCATTTTATTTTTTCTTTGCTATGCTAACATATGCGCATCTCGTATTCCAAATACAATATGCCTTTTTATCACGTCTCATCAAAATGGTTAAATGATAAATAAGACTACTTTTGGATTGAGTGCCATTTGTGCATGTTGGCGTTTGGGCGAATAAACCTTGGTCGGGCGCCCGTGGATATCACGATTGGCTACAAGACTCCAGATTCGGAGCACCCTTTGTACATGTTCATGTTTGGGCTGAATAAGCCTCCGAATTTGAAGCGCCCTTCATAGATATCATGATTGGCCACAAGACTCCGGATTCAGAGCACCTTTCATGCATGTTCATGTTTGGGCCGAATAAGCCTTTGAATTCAGAGCACCCTTCGTGGCTATCACGATTGGCCACAAGACTCTGGATTCGGAGTGCCCTTCATGTATGTTCACGTTTGGGCCGAATAAGTCCCAAAATTCGGAGCGCCTGTCGTGGATATCACGATTGGTCACAAGACTCCGGATTCGGAGCGCCCTTCGTGCATGTTCACGTTTAGGCCAAATAAGCCTCAAAATTGAGCGCCCTTCATGCATATTCATAGCTAAAAGGGTTATTCAAATAAATACATTGCCTAAACAAGCAGTCAATTTATGAGAGCTAATAAACACACGGTTTAAAAGATACAAGCTAAGGACAATAGAATAGCATTGGAACACAAAAATGCACTGATTGATAAGACGCATAAAAGAACAATGAATATTTATTTCAATTAATGTGATTTCCTCACCTTGTTACATGAGTCCTACTAGAATGTAAAGTATAATATTTAGGCTTTCTCCGGTTCGGCGCCTTCTTCTTCGTCGTCAGTCTTCTCTCCATCAAAAGGCCTTAAAGGGAATCTTGTACTCTTTGTATAATAGAACCTTGAGTTGGCGCCTCTGACGGCTCGTAAAACATAACCCATTAAGTGCTTGAAGCTATGATTTTCGCATCGACAAGCGTCTTCTGTAATTTTTCCTTAGTCTTTTCAATACGATTTTTACGTCAAAAAGCCTTCTTCATAGGCCGAGTTCTTATAGCTTTTTGGCGAACATGTTGCGTCTTTTCCTATCGGTCATAGCATGATCCAGCCTTTGGTTGACTACATGCGTGACAGCCGTGTTTGTAGCACACGCAGCGTGTTTGATTGTCTTGGCCTTTTAGCTCACTCTACGCCTTTTCACGCGACCCTCAAATCTGAATCCGTCATACGCTCGAGCTCTCTTTTACGCCACTGCAGTAGCATCTTTGATTTCATACGCCTTTGTAAAGTCCTCGAATCCCATGTATACCTTCCGTAACCTCGTAATCACCCCGTGACAAGCGACTATTACCTCTGGTGGAATATTTTCGATAATTCCACCATCACATTAGGATCACGAACTATTGAGTGCATTTACCGGTCATTGGTTTGTTCCCAATAAAAATTGAAAAGCTCGTAGCGATAGTCTACTCTGCTCATTTAGTAGCGGCATGCCTCGTGACCTTTGAACCCCCTCGTTGCTGTGCCCCATTTCTGGGGGACTTCGCTATTTCACCTCTTCCAAGGGACCTACTCCGACGTCTGGGTGACCAACGTCTCTCCCTCCCCTCCGCTGTCATGTTTTCTATTTTCTGAGCTTCGTTCCCAATCGCGTGATGCATTTCAGCGTCCAGCTCCGCTAAGCTCCTTCCTTCTCATTTATTATTAAAAAATAATCTCTGAGACATCTATGGCCACATTCACGACCACCGTCAACACCCAAGTTTTTGCTCGTTCTCAAATTATCAACTACTTCTTTCGTCGTTTGTGCCAGATCTGTTCCACGACGCTTGGGACCTTTTAAATACTAGGTACCTCGTTTATTAATTACGAATGCACCATTACGAGTCCCCTGACTAACCTCGCATATGTAGTCGGCTCTGATGACATGTCCAAATGGGGCAAGCGGATATATGAATCTATTGGCAACTTATGTTATAGCAGAATCTGATACACTACTCCTTGGCCAAACAAACTTAGCATTAAGCTATATGTTTTATTTGGCTCTGAACTGTTTATGTCCAAATAGGGCGAGGCGGATATATGAATATATTAGCGATTATGTTATAGCAAATCCACGATACTGCCCTTGACCGGACGAGCTTAGCATTGAGCCATATGTTTTATTCGGCTCTGGAACAACATGTCCAAATGGGGCAGGGCAAATATGAATATATTAGATTATGTTATAGCGAATCACGATACTGCCTCACTTGGCGGACAAGCATAGTATTGAGCCATATGTTTTATTGACTCTTGGGCGACATGTCCAAATGGGACAAGCGATATATGAATATATTCGATGATTATGTTATAGTTGAATCACGATACCTTTGCCCACTTGGCGGATGTTGCAAGGGTAGATTTAATGTCGAATTACGCTACATTGTCCTCTTAGCCATTGATTTAAATTAGCAAATACAAAGCAGAGACAAAAAGGCGATTTTCATTAATAAGCGAATACAAAAAGCGTCACTTTATACATGGCCTTAGATGACTTCTAAACAAAATGAGCAAAAACTACATACAGAAGATACCTAACATGAAGCAAAATTACACTAACACAATTTATTCTTCAGGGTCAGACTCCAACGTATCAACCTCCAGCTGCTCATATGGAATCAGCTACTCCAATGTCACATTAGCGACCAGAACTTTAAACCGGTAGCCGTGTTTGAAGCCCCGGTTCTCAAAATTCAAGACCTCATCTACATATTTTTCCATGGCCGTGTTCTCTTCGGCATCGAACGCCTTGGAAATCTCTAAGTCAACGATTTCTTTCACCTTCTTCGATTCATCCAAATCGGTCTCTAGGTTCGCGATCACCTCTTTGGCCAACTTGAGCGCATCTTCACTCATATTTTCCCTTTCTTCGACGGCCACCCAGAGTAGATCGGCGCGTCTGGCCTTTTCTTTTTCAGTGTTGGCCTTCGCTCGCTCCTCTTTCGTCTTTCTAGCCTCAGACTAGGCTTTAAGAGATGCCACTGCTAATTCGGCTAGTGCCTCTTTAGCTTTTCCCTTTTCGGTTTCAATCTCGGCTTTAAATCACCGATTGTTAAATGACGTCATAGTGATGAGCCAATTCTGATTTTACTGGCCATAAAAAACAAAACATGGGCAAGTTAGTTGGCATATAAAAAGCAAGTATGAAGTTTGCAATTACATACCAATACCGCCGACAGGCTAATGCTATTGAAACCACGTCCGGTTTTGCACAAAATGCAACCTTGTTCGCCATGAAGAAATCGACAAAGCCACGCTTAGGGCCACGGCAGGGTCTTTCATAGTTGACACATAGGTAGAAATCAGAACATTCTTCATTACGGGTTGGTTGATAAGCATGCCGCCAAGTTTTAGGACTCTTATATTAAAGGGTCGTTTATCGGTTAACTCTTGAAGAGTCGACCTTTATCTCGGTGGGCGTTTCTCCCCATTTGTTTGGCAACTTCATCGCGATTATTTGTTCCTTGACAGTCAGCCTGCCAGTTTCTCGCTCAATTTCCTCAATAGGAGCGGATGGTGGGGAGTATTGATCTAGCGGTTTAGACCCTCTTTAAAATTTGCTATCTTTTGACATTTTCTTTCTAACCATCTGTGCGGCGATTCTGACTATGTTTTGAGGGCACATGCCAAGTGGGTCTCCTAGATCGGTGAAAATGTTGTCTTTTAAAGAAGATGTCAATTCGACAGGATGGATGAGAGGTCGGGCGACTTCTTCAAAAGCCAAATTAAAATACATCAACTTCCTTCTAGCGACCCATAGACCCATTGAGTTCGTGGCTCCTTTGCTCGGTGACACTGATCGTCAACTTCACCACTCTGATGCGAATCAACCCTCAAGGTGATGTCCTAAGGCTCTTGAAGTTTAGGAAGATGAGTGCCATGAGATCTTTTCACCCTCTTGGAATTGGGATATGATCTGCGGTAAAATTGAATCGTTGGGTCATATTGCAATAACGTAAATGACCTACCCTTGCTTTTGAAGGTTTGGATGGCCAAGAATTGGAGTGCGGTTTTGACTTGCTCGAGCCTGACGATCGTCGATCGAAGTGAGTGCTTTCTTGATTATTACCTGAAGCGAAAAGATAAGTACATAGAATCGGTAGTAAACATATAAGAAATGCACAAGCGAAGAAATGGGTTTGTCGACCACTGGTTAAGCTTTTTGTCTAGGCACAGGGTCTAGGCGATCTTCTCCTTCGCCGAACTCCTAATTGCCTTGGACAACGACTATGGCGTCGTCAACACGCTTACCAAAGCTGGCAAGCATGGTCACCAAATGGTGATCAATGTCCTTGGCCCTGAGAAAGTAGCGTCCTTGCCGACCGGAAGATTTCACCAAGGCATAACAGTGTCGAATAGCAGGGATTCCTAGATTAATCCTAAGTCAACGATTTAATTATATTATGCCCATTATAATTCGGTAAAAATTTACTTTTGGCTGTGAAGGGAGTAGACCTCAATAACGAAGAATGGCCCTAAAAAACGGATGAAGGGGGAAACGGACTCCGTCTTCAGCGATTGATAGGAGGGAAAAGATGATCGTACTTGCATCAGTTCTCTCTATGTCAACTACATTATCCACCACGAGTGACAGATGGACGTCATCTGGAATTGAGAAATAACGACGAAAAGCGGAAACACGGTCCGTAGAAAGGAGAGCTTTCAAATGTTTCACCATTCAAATCGGAATAGAAAATATGTTAACTAAAAACGAACAAGAAAATGAGAGCTGGAATGAAGAAGAAATACAAAGAGGAGAAGAACTTACAATTAGGAGAAGGATAGTGGGGAGCGGGCAGAAATCGCAGAGGTCATAAAGAAAGAATGATACTGTCAGACAACCAGAAAGCCTTGCATATTTAAAAAATATTCGAAAGAATAGTGTGGTTTCATATCACATTAAATGAGCAACTTAGCGTCTGAAGAATTAAGGAAGTTATAATGATTTCTAAATCATATTCATTACGATGCTTGATTATTGGAAGAAATTACAATATTTGTATTTTGACTTTCCATACATAAAACCAAACATGCCGACTAAGCGGTATTAGTTGGATGTTCGAGCAATTATGGAGGTTGAATAAAATCAATGAGGAAGAGGCCAAGGCATTCGGTTGAGACATCGAGGCCAAAAAGTCGGCCCGACTGGAGGCTCATGAACTGAATATCACGAATCGGCCATATAAGAGTCGAATGGACCAACACTCAAGCTGGAGGTGACTAAATAATTGTGCAAAAGTCGGCCCGACCCTTGGGCCTAGTAATATAAAAAGGGAGGAATGTCGGCTAAAGAGATGTATATAAAAAAAAAAACAAGACAACTTGAGATGAAATAAATTTGAAGAATCTTGACTTATGCAGCCGAATGCTAATTCAGCACCCATTTGGAGTGTTTACCCTTTTTCGAAGTAGCAATCAAAGGATTAAAGTATCTAATGGATCCAAGAGTATTTCCAAACCACTTTACTACAATTTATATTTACAAATATTAAGAAAGTGATACTTACAAGCCGGTCTATTAACGAACTTATTTACCTACAAGACCTAGTTGATAATTTATCATTGTAAATTTATTTATTAATATTTACCATCCGTGGTTATATTACTCACTCACTTACAAGAATACACTATCTTCTTCCACATACACAAAGAACAACATACACAAAGAGCAAGAGAGATTAATAAATTTATCACTAAAAATAAATCGAATCTGAAAAATAGAAAGCGTTAGTGATATAGTGATTGTGTACATCGGTGACGATGTAGTGTAGATATCTGATCGTAAAATGTAGATCGACAACGGTAGAATGTAGATCTGTGACAATAGTGAAGATAGTTAGTGAACATTATTGACATCAGAATAACTTGACGGTGGTGGCGGTGGCGAACAATGACGATAGTGGTGCTAGTGGATGAGGCGGCGGCGGTAATAGTGAACAAAAGTGGTGTGAAACTTTGGAAAAATGATGAGAGAATGGTGGTATAAACTTTTGAAACTTTTGAATGATGATAATGGTGGTAGTTGTGGCTAGATGTTGACGGCGGGGATAGTGGTGGCGGGTGGAATGACGGCGATGAACAATGATAGTATGAAATTTTGGAAAAATAATAAAAAGAGAGAAGATGAAAAGAACTTAAATAAGTATAGATATTACAAAATTTATTAATGTATAAGTCTACTTAATAAAACTATTTGACATCAGCTCAATACCAACAACTATTTTTTTTTATAGATAGGAATACCAACGACTCTTAGTTCTATACAATAAAAAGACTTATGACAAAGAAGGAATATAATTTATAAATAAATAAATAAAATAAAATAAAATAAAATAAGCAACCAAAATATAACCTCAAACAATTTGTTTGGATTGTAGTGTGAGAAAAAAAATTAAAAAGAGAATTGATTATGATCTTATCTAAAATACGAAAAAATGAAGTAATTGTATTTTTCACTACCATATCTGGAAAGATAGAAAAGTAAAGCACGTGAGAGATATGGTGAGATTTATTTATTTGTTTATTTTATAATTTAAAGAACAATTTCAATATTATTAATATTTTCTAACTAATCAACTCGTTTATTACCAAATCTCTTAACTTTTAATAAGAAATGAAATGTGCAAAATACAAGAGTTCAAATTCTCAAATTTTCAACATTTATCACATAATTTATAAATCAAAAAGTACTTTCTCATTATTATGTATTATTTCACACCAAATCATCTCATACAGACAAGATGTAATAAGGAAGAAATGATCGATCCTCGATTAACCCCCAACCTCTTAATTGAGCATAATTGAACTAGTCCAATTAATTTAAGGATCGTATTAAAAGAAAAAACACTTTTGATTGAATTCAATACAATTTTTATAGAATTTATACACTTTTCAACATTTTAACCTATTTTCAATTCACTTATTATTATTTTAACTTATTTTCAATACACTTTTGCTTTACTTTCATCCCAATATTAAACAAAACCCTAATGGCATGTTTTACTAGTAGGATTACATAGAATTATGATTGTTAGTCTATGATTTCATAATCTCATATTTGATTACAAACTTTATTAATCAGGTTACATATATGACGGACATTCAATTTGTGAAATTAGTGAATTTTTAATATTGAGAGAAATTTGAGGACTATAATTTCAAGTGTGAAATAAAAATAAATAAATAAATTAAATACATAGTAAATGGTTATTTGACTAATTTAATTAGATAACTAATCATATACTAATTCATGAGATTATTAATTTTTTGATTGTTGATCTTGTTAATCGAACAGGGCGTAACAACACTCTTTATCATACATCTTAATTTAAAAGCCGTCTTGGAAATGATGTTTTAATAAATTTTTAACTATTTAACTACAATGTAAAATAAATATAATTAATATATTTAGAAATAATCTTTTAAATTTTAAAAAAATATACAAAACTTGAAATGCATATAAAGTTTTAAATTTTTTGTGCCGTATTTTGATCCTCTCCATTTAGCATCCCACCAACTAGAGTACCCCTCCTTGTTTTATATATAGTTTATATCAGAATTCCTTGTTTTTATAGAGGCGGACCTATAGTGGGACTGGAGTGCCATGGCCACCACCGGTTTTGGAAAATTACAATACTACCTCTATATTCATAGGTATTTGTAAAATATATCATTGGATTGCCTCTTAATTTTTAAAAATTATTTTACTAATTCTATATTTCATTAATTTTCATAATGTATAATGAATTGATTTCTAACTATGCTACTTAGCATCAATAAGATTTATATAATTTTATTTATACAACATATGTATGTTCTTTTATTTTATTTACTAAATATTGTCAGCTAATAAAATAGTTTTCTTTAATAATTCATGAATTTAGAAAATAATATAAATAAATAAAAAGATCTTTTTTTTTACACAACCACCTTGGTCCCGGGACAATATTTCTGGTTCCGCCATTGGTTATATATAGTTTATAACTTAGATATACAGACACACACCATTCTCATATTTGTCAACGGTGAGCAGTGAGTGAGAGAGAGAGAGAGAGAGAGAGAGAGAGAGAGCTAACGCTAAGCAAAGCTAGCTAGCCTTTTTACAAAAAATGGCCGAACCACCAATTATCAGATTTGGAATCTTGGGCTGTGCCGACATAGCTCGCAAGCTCTCCAGAGCCATCTATCTCACCCCTAACGCTACTCTCTCCGCCATCGGCAGCCGCTCCATCGACAAGGCGGCGAAATTCGCCGCCACCAACAACTTCCCTCCCTCCGCCAGGATCTACGGAACCTATGATGCCGTCCTCAATGACCCCGACGTTGATGCCGTCTATGTGCCGCTCCCCACCAGCCTCCACCGGCGGTGGGCGGTGATAACGGCGGAGAAGAGAAGCACGTGCTGTTGGAGAAGCCGGTGGCGTTGAATGTGGCGGAGTTGGATGAGATTCTGGAGGCGTGTCGGTTGAATGGTGTGCAGGTCATGGGTGCTACCATGTGGATGCACCACCCTCGCACGGCAGCGATGAGGGAGGTTCTGTCTGATGGGGAACGTGTCGGCCAACTCAAAACGGTACGTATGAATTATTCTGTGTTTCGAGAATTTTATATTAATAGTGTGTTTAATCAATAATTTCTAATATTTTTTGAGACGTTAAGTTAAATATGATTGAGTTAAATGAATATGTAACCTTAAAAAAAATAAAAATGAACAAATTATAAAATATTATTGCATGGATAATTTCTGGTATGCATACTCTGCGTTTGGAGTGATTATTGATATTTTTGAATATCTTATGCAACGTAATGTTTTATAAGATTTTAATTGCTAGAAAAGGGTAGAGACTCACGATTTATGTTGGGGTGGGGAGCAATATGGGACTAAGTAATTGGTGATTGACTTGGAGTGTGACTCGTGATGTTTTGGAATTATTGAATAATTTTCCATGTATATTGGCATTTTGTTGGAAATTTATTAGCGTGAGTAATAGTTTTGATTATTGATTATTTTTGGAATATAAACCGTAGTCTTTCAATGGTTTTGATTAGTAGAGAGAGGTACAGGGACCCACGATTTATGTTGGGAATGGAGGCACAACCTGAGACTAAAAAATTGATGATTAATTTAAAATATGTCCACGTAAGATTCCGTAATTATTAAATAATTTCCTTAAGTTTTATTCTCGCAACTGGTACAGGAGGTAATTGTTACTGTCACTCTATTATGGCATTTTGTTATTTTGTTTTTCACAACATTAAAGCTACGGTATTTTTTTTTAAGTCATGTTAGGTATCATGAAAAATCTTTCATGAAAATGATCATGAAAGATTTGTAACCTTTGTATTATATTTAGAATAAACCACCACCCACTAATTAAGGTAATCTAAGAGACATAAATTTTTCATGATCATTTACATGATCCCTAACATTTCTCTTGTTTTTCTCTTTTAAAATCATATTTTGTTTTATTTTTTATATGTGTTAACATTATATTAGTTGAATGAGTTTTATGCTTATATTTGTTGGTAATACAGTATTTTTTTTTTTTTGAACGGCTGTTGGTAATACAGTATTAACCCATGATATGATACTATGATTATGATGGTCAATTTTAAATTTGAAATTGAGAGAAGTTCATGCTAAATAATAAAAAAATATAATAATTATTTTCAAAATCAAGACTTACATAGTAATACATATATGAATTTTGGTCTTATAAAATGTATTCACTTGAATCTTTCTCAATCATTGATAGTAAAGATTTATATTTGATTTCATGGATGAGGATCTATTTTTTTTTTTTTGATGGATGGATGAGGATCTATGTCCTATATGTTCTCCCTCATATGTCTATTGTCTAGATGTATCACTCTTAAAATCTAAATTAGAAGGCACACATGGATTTTTATTTAGTATTTATTTGCAATCAAATGTTTTTTCACAAAATCATATGGGCTGAAATTGTTAAATAACATTTGAATATTTATTTATTTTGTGTTTATTACATATTTACAATTGTATGCATCAAATAGAGGCTAATTAGGTTGAACCAAGATTTGTCCAACGTTTAAAATAAATAAATAAAAGAGAAGAGAGAGAGAGTCCTATGTCAGGGTTGGCTTAACACTGAAGTCACATTGAGGCCTAAAGAAAAACAAAATTTTATGTTGTAATTTATTATGCGGCACTGGTGGGACCCCAGTGGGGTGACCCCCAACACCTCCACCTTCCGTGAGGGGCTGTGCAAGCATGACTTAGAAAAAAAATCAATTAATATTTTCACCAATTAAAAAATAGTAGAGGTGATGGGGTCATCACTGGGGTCAATGCATTTTCCTTTATCATGTAACATTTATTTTCTATTTGAGTTTACAACTAAAATTTTGAAAATTATTTAATAATTTTACAAGAGTTATAAAATGAAAAGTGTCATAAGTAATCAAATAAATAAAATTTAAAAGATTCAAAGTGAAGGTTATGCTGAAAAAAAGGAAGGTGAACGTTAAATCTGTAAAGCCTACTAAAAAAATGGTAGTGACTGTTTTGGAAAAACATATACCAAATGAGTGGAGGTCTTTTTCAAATTTTAGAAAACTTGTATTGTGCTCCTAGGTGGGGTCTTTTTCTTTTTATTTAGTTCTTTTTCAAATTTGTATAACATTATCCTCATGTGGGTGGTGTCTTTTTTGTTTTTTTATTTGTTATATTTGGTTGTAAGGAGGCCCTTTACAAATTTTAGAAATTGTATTATACTCATGGTGGGTGGGATCTTTTTACTTTAAGACTTGTAGTAGTATACTGATGAATTGAATATTTTAATTTTATTTGTTATTTGGTTGTTTGTACAAGTCCTATTCAATTTTAAAACTTGTAGTATCCTCCCGAGTGAGGTGTTTTTTTTTTTTTAAAATTTTTTATTTGTTATTTGGGGGCCTTTTCAAATTCTCAAAGGATTTCCAAACAAAAATAGTTGTATTATAACTTTGGATTATATTTAAAAATTTTGGAATTTTTAAAATATTTTTATTTTTAAATGGGAGGCCTAACCTTGAAGCCATTAAGTGTTAGTTTGGCATACCACATTTGGGCTAAAATAGTTACAAAAAGACAAAATAAGCTAAAAAATTAATAACACAAAATGTCACATTCAAACTATAATTATTTTATTCTTTCATAAAAGTCAAAAAGTTCATCTTAAACGAGATTTTTTAATCCCAGGTTAAAATAACCAAAAAGTCAAAATGCCAACTCATATCCCAAACAAACCCTAATTCAGTTACATTACTCTTAAGCCGGCCTTGTTAACTAAATCAGTGAATCTACAAATATGGAAAAAATATTAAAAATTAATTTATAATATTAAACGAAAGATTCATTCATGGGGGTGGACACAAAAAAAATTTAAATCAAGACCACAAATTTGTATTTTTTGACCAATTTTTAAATTTATTTTTTGAATCTAGAGACTTTTCTTAACGTGGTGTAGGATTCCCTCATACTAAACTCATATAAAGTATTCCAATCCAAGTTCATTTAAAATTATTTATTGGGTGAGACAATAGGACTTTCATCTTCTCCATTGTAGGTTTTTAATGGAAAATTTCAATTCATAGCATTTGAGAAATGTTTTGTGGCCAATTCTATTTTATAATTCATAAAATAAAATATTAAATATATAGAACTTATAGAGACTCTATATATCACTAAAATATTTTATTTGAACTCCAACTATGTGATTTCTATGTGACCTGTTATATTTTTTTGTCGTATAGTTCTATTATGATTATAGAAATCACACAAAAGCTTAAATATAAAATATACACAAATAAATAAGATGTTACGAAATTTGTAGATAACCTTGTTTGGTTTTGTTTATAAAATTTATTTTGAATTTTGTTATTTTGTTGTTTTTAATGATTTTTAAATATCTTAGTTTATTTTTTAACTTTTAAATATACTTTAAAAAAGTAAAATATTTATGAATAAATGTAAAAGTTTCACAAAAGACAAGAACATACAAAAAAATCTCAAAAAAAAAAAAAAAAAAAAAAAAAATCAAAAATGATTCTTCCGTAACTTTCATACACAAGTCTCAAATGATACAGTAATGGTATTTTTGTAATGAAATATCAATGGCACTTTAATTTAAAATAAAATATTAAGTATCAATACAATCATGTGATTCCATTACAAATCCTATATGTATATTTTTTTATTTATATAATTCATATGAGTTTAAATATTCAGTGTTACACGAATCGAGATTTTAGATTTTCGTTAGAAATCGATATATATATATAACTTCACTTTTTAGAGTTATTGCTGTTTAAAATAGATTATTGACGGATAATTAGAAATTTGTTTGAGATAATCTATAAAAATTAAAAAATTAAAAGTTATTAAAAAAAGTTAAAAAGTCTATATTATTTGGTAAAGTATATGGAGAAAGCTTAAAGGGCAAAATTATTATTTTGCCATTTGAATTAACTACACAAAAATCAAAAGTTAAAGTCAATAAGGGTTGTTTTGAGAAGTTGGTAAAAAGCTTTTGGTTTTTATCAAGTTTTTGACTTTTTGGTAGTGATTTGGGAAGTTGGTAAAAGTTAACTTTTTTACTTTTGGTTTAATATTTATTTATGGCATCAAATCAAAATAAAATGACCAATATACTCTTGCCAAACTTTAAAATTTTAGATAATTGATTAACATAGAGGGTATTTAGGTAATTTAAGCCAACTTTTTCACTTCCCAAATGGATGTTCGGCATTTTAAGACGCTGGCATTTTCCTTCCTTCATAGCAAGTTCCCAAAATGGCACTAAGTTTGATCATGTAAAAGTTTAGGAGGAGGAGGCTACCCATTAAAAGGAAAGCGTTCATGATATCGCTCCACCAACAAAGAATTGCTGATGAGACTCGAACCTAAGCCAAATGGGCGAAGGGGCGATCACCAACTAAACCAACCCTTGTTGGTCAAAATGGCACTAAGTTAACAAAAGTAGAATGGTCCATTTTTTTTTTTTTGAACTGAAGAATGGTCAAGTTAACAAGGGTAATAAAATATTGTAATAAAATTATTTAGTTAAGCGAAAAGGCGTGTAATAAAATATTGTAATAAAATCAAAATGATCATTTTACTTTTATTAACTTGACTTTTAACTTTTAACGTTAAATTCAAATGGCAAAATTATTTAGGCTTCCCCACAACCTTCTCCCAAATAGTGTGGATTTTTTGGTTTTTTTAATTTTTTGTAACTTTTTGATTTTTTAGCTTTTGTAGGTTATGCCAAACCAAACTCCATAATTTAAATCATTCATTTTGTCGGGCAGTTCGTATATTTTATTCACACAAAAATTAAACCGATCGATAATTATAACTTATTTCATTTGTCGTGTTTTCACTAAAAATCGGCGATAATTATATTTTTATAAAATCATAATTTTTTAAATTTATTTATAATAAACACAATAAATTAAAAAAATTATAATTATTGAATTAATTTATTCTTTTTAAATAAAATACATAAACTGTCTAATAAAATAAATAAGAATAATACTAGAGATTATGAAAAAATATCATAAAATATATCATGAAGACTTTTCATCCTTTGATTAGTGTATGGTATTTTATTATCAACAATCTAGGTATCATGAAAAACTTTTCGTAGAAATGTCATGAATACTTTGTGACTCCTGGATTACAAGCACTATACACTAATCAAGGTAATCCAAAATTACAAACTTTTCATGAAAAATTTTTCATGATCACTAACTTTTCTCTTTTACTATATGTATAATGTAAAGATGGAAAATCTTCATGATAATGATCATAATATTTTTTTTGGTAATTCTTAACATTAGTTGAATAATTCATAACATCAACACCATATCATAACAATCCCAAACACCACCCTCCAGTCAGGTTTTGGACCGGAGGGGATCCTCTTCACCTTACTCATATCTCATTCCACAGATCCACAGCAACTTCTCATTCATAGGCGGCCCCGATTTCCTCACCAACAACATCCGCGGGAACCCAGACCTCGACTCCCTCGGCGCGCTGGGCGACATCGGCTGGTACTGCACCCGAGCCATCCTCTGGGCCGCCAACTTCCAGCTCCCGAAACCCGCTGTAGCTTTGCGGCAGCCAGTCCTGAGCGAAGCCGGCGTGATCCTCTCGTGCGGCTCCTCTCTCTACTGGGAAGATGGCAAAATCGCAACCTTCCATTGCTCTTTCCTCACCAACTTGTCAACGGACCTAACTGCCCTCGGAACCAAGTCAATTTACGAGTCCACGACTTTGCCATTCCTTTTGAAGAACGTGGCGTCGTTTCATGTCACTTCGCAGTTTGGTTCGCCGATGGTGAGCGAGCGGAGTGTTGAGTGTGAGGTCCCTCAAGAGGCTTTGATGGTGAGAGAGTTTGCCAATTTGGTTGCAGCCATTATGAGAAAGGGTTCGAAGCCGGAGGAGAAGTGGATGGTGATTAGTAGGAAGACTCAGCTGGTTTTGGATGCTGTTAAGGCTTCGATTGAGAGAGGGTTTGAGCCGGTTGAGGTTGTGAGCCCGTTGGAGAGTAACACTAGTCATCAATAACTTAAATATAGAAAAGGTAAACTATGCTTGTAGTTTCTTTATTTTACTGTTTGTGTTGTTTTGTTTCTTGTAATTTGAATTCACTCGATTTGATCATAAATTTATAATTTTGTTTTAATTAGATCAGATTGATTATGATTATTAATATATTTTTAGTGAAAAATACGCATATAATATTTTTATGGATAAAATTATAAATTTGCTCAATTTAATGAGTTAATTTCAATTAATTTAGCAATTTTTTTTTGTCAAAAATATATGGTATTATAAATTGAATCAAATTAACTTAAAATCTAAAATTAAGTGTCAAAATTGAGTCCATTAAAAATATAGAGATCAAATAATATAATAAGTAAAATGCTAGAACTAACGGTCTAATTTGCCCATATAAAAAAAATGTGATAATGTAAGGTTTAAAGTCATACTGGCCTTATTTGAAGATTAATTATTTTAATTAATTTTTTAATTTTTTATAAAAATACGTATAAAAAAGTAAAAACAAATAGTAATTTGACAACTTAGGGTGAGTTTTTATTTTTTTGCCTAAAACTACACTCCCCGAACGGGCCTAAATGTGAGTCCCGCTATAAAAGAGTTAATTTTGAATAACTCTTGTTTTTCTTGATACTGATCTGTCTCTGAGAATTCACCCCAGAAAAAAAAAAAAAGAAGATCTGTCTCTGAGTTCTAGCGCTAGTGCTTTGAATTAATAGGGTGTATATTGCATGGTAATTTGGGATGTAAATCAATTTTATTAAAGAGCAGTGCTATTCAAGTATAAAAATTAGATTTATTTTAAAAGTCTAATAATGTGACTGTTAGAATAGTAAAGAGATAGAGAAAATAATATGTATTGTATTGAATGAAATATATTGAATTAATTCTATACAATAGAAGACCTCTATATATAGGTTGGGAAAGAGTATCCGATTAGAAATGTAATTATGAGAAAGAGTATCATATTTCTAGATATATCTAGGAAATTAATACCTAATATATCTAGGAATACCACATATGCGTTAACATCCTCCCTCAAACTCAAGCAGGATAAACATTTTGAGTTTGGAGAGAGAAAATAAAACATAAAATAAAACTAAATAAAATAAAAGACAAATAGATTGCAAAATCCAAATGAAAGTGCAAAGGCGCTTGAGGCGCAAGGGCGCTTGAAATAGATCGAGCGGTACTAATGCCGGAGATAGTTTATAGTCGTGTGGGACCATTGTTAAAGCTGTTGAAACTAATGCGGAGACAATTTAAGGTCGTGCTTGACGATATAAGCTGGTTAGAACTAATGCCGAGAGATTTATGGTAGTGTTGGACCATTGTAGGAACTATTGGAATTAATGCGGGGGCGATTTAAAGGGTCATCTTGGGACCAATGTAAACCAACGGAATCAATGTTGGGGCTTTAAAGGGGTCATGTTGGACGATGTAAAACTAACGAAATCATTGTTGGGACGGTTTAAAGAGGTCATCTTGGGACCAATGTAGAAATGGATGTTGAACCAACAAAGCGTGACACACACATAACTTATAGCGTCGTGTTGAGCGATGATGACAACAGATAATTGAGTGTTTTTTTTTTTTGAATGAATTGTATGTAATGATATTGTTCTATATTGATATAGGAGATGGTTTGCGTGATATGCATGATGTATATTATATATATATATATATATGATAGAGGTATTTAGGGGAGGAATAACCTCACGAACAAAGAAAGAGAAACGGTACTGACAAGAAAACATGATAATAGAATAGGTTGAGGTCCGGCATGACCCCTTTAAACTGTCCCTACGATGATTCCGGTTAGCTTTTACATATCAATTATGATATCTAAAGCAACATATTGTCTTCTCTAATTATTAACTAATTATATCATTTATATATCATTAAATTTAAAAATGAGTTTATCATTTTTTTATTGAAAAAGGATTGGAATGTTTTGTGCAAAGAGCAAGGCTATAAACTATGAAATATTATTTACATGACATAATGTGGTTGAATTGAGAGATTATCATATTTAAAACTAGCGAGCACATATGATACGTGTGCACTTGGATAATTAATAATAAAAATACATAATAAAGAATTTAATATCATAATATGTATGTTACTTAAGTGATAAGTATGTTCTTAATGAAATCCAAGGTCTTAGGTTCAAAATTTGTTTATACCTGGTATGTAATATATATATTTTTTTAATTTTAGCTCATTTACAAAGTTGTCACGTGACATGAGGAGAATAAGGTTTCATTAAACCAATTTAGGCCTTCACTTGATAATAATATAGAGGATAATAGTATAGATTCTTAATATTTTTAAATAATCACTAAGATGTGGTTTTATATAAATAAATAAACAATTACTAAGATGTGCTCTCAAGTTCAAATTTTTGAAAGATTGCGAGAAGAGTGGTATTACTTAACAGAATTTATAGTTAAAAAATAAATAAATAAACAAAAGTTTCTACGATTGAGAATATAATAAGGGGCACTTTTTTCATAAATCTCTTTTCACTTATGTTCCATTTAGTCCATATTATTTACTTATGTTCCAATAAGTCCTATAGGTGACATAGTTACCAAAATACTCCTAATAATATTCACATTTGATTGTGAATGTTTTGTGATGTAAATGTTTTGTGATGTGAATGTTCACACTATCAATGTGAATGTTAACATGTCAACGTGAATGTTCACAATATCAATGTGAACATTCACACGCCAAAGTGAATATTTACATTGTA
This sequence comes from Camellia lanceoleosa, assembly GCA_025200525.1. Taxonomy (NCBI): domain Eukaryota; kingdom Viridiplantae; phylum Streptophyta; class Magnoliopsida; order Ericales; family Theaceae; genus Camellia; species Camellia lanceoleosa. Next base: position 126,009,819 of record CM045770.1, on the reverse strand, counting down.
AAATATGAATGTTCACCTCACCAAATTGCTAACCAATCAAAAAATATTTGTAAGGGTAGAAATGTCCATAAAATACTTTAAATATGATAATTAGGATTTGGTAGATTAAATATTCAAATAATAGGACTTATTGGAATACAAGAATATCATATGGATTAATTGGAATGCAAATACTTGAAAAAGAATTTTCCAATAAATCTCTCATATAATAAAGTCAAGACTCTTAAACAACTAAAGAATTTATACCAAGAAAATAAACAAATTCAAAACTCTTAAACAATTATAGAATTTATTTCAAAAAAGAAAAAGAAAAGAAAAACAAATTTATACCCAAAAAATAAAAATAAAAAACAATCGTTGAGAATTTTTAAAACATAAACAAACCTATTAATTCTAATTATTTTTAAAAAAAAACAGAATTTATAGTTTAGAATAATAATGAACAAAATTAAACTATAAAAATAAATAAATAAACAATCACTAAGATGTGCTCTCAAGTTTAAATTTTGAAAAATTGTCCAAGGAGAGTGATATTACTTAAAATTCTGAAATTTATAGTTAAAATAAATCTATGTATTATATAAGGAAAATGGAGTTTCTAATGAGAAGCCTCCTAAGAGTTTCACACTCTCATTCTAAAATTATTGATTTTTAATTTATAAAATAGATTAAAAAAGGAAAAATTAGTCTAGCATCCCTCTCTAACTTTTAGTAATGTGAGAAGTCCACAATATATATATATATATATATTTTCTTGTAGCCTAAGGTCCCTCACCTATTTATGAGTATGTATCTCACTCACACCCATATATCACACCCACTCTCTCATTCTCTCTTCTCCACTCTGTCGTCGCCTCCTCTATCTTTGTAAATGGATCAATATGGCCAAAGAAAGATTGCCCGATTCCAAATCTCCTAGATCAACATGGTTGAAGCAGATCTACTTCTATGGTAAGAAATACAAGCAAAAGAGAGATAGGAAAGAGAGCATCTTGAGTCCACGGAAAGGGCTTCTTTGAGAGAAAGTGAGGTTGGTGTTTGAATGGGTTGGTTATTGAACCTATCTCTCAGATCCTCTCTCTTTCTTTGTTTGGTTTTTTTGCTCCCTTCTCTTTTATCTTTTTGTCTTTGCTCAGAAGAGAACTTCAGGAATCTTGGGCTTATGAAACTTTGGATTGAGGTTCTCAACAAGAATTGAGAGATTGTCTTGGGTTTTGGTATTGAGAGAGACAGAGAAGAAACTGATTAGTGGTTGATTTATATTCATCAAAGTTGAAATCTTTTCTTATTGAGAAGAGAGAATCTGGGAAAGATCTGAAATGAAATTGAAAAAGAAGAGAGAATTGTCACTAAACAATGTAATTTTCTTTGGCATGCTTAATTTTTTCTATCATATGTAATTTTTTTTTGGCATGTTTAATTTTCTTTGGCTTGAACCTAGAGAAATTCTTGCGAAAACCAGAGAAATTCCCTAGCTGCAATCCAGTGAAATTCTTTAAATGGGTTTTTGAAATTAAAGTTCAATTATGAAAATTTGAACAGTTTAGATGATGCCCTTTTCCCTTTGTTTGGTTGTTGAGAGAACTCGAGAAATAAAAGGAAATGAAATTCAATTTTATTGTTGATTGATATTGTTGTCAATCAAAATTCAATGTAATTAAGCAACCGGTTGAATTAGGCAACATGGTGGTGAAATATCTGAAATTCAAAATTTTGTTATTGATCTGAATGGTGGCTCTATTTTTTTCTATGTGTTGAAATCGCTTTGTGTTGGTTTTTGATCAATTTTCTCTAGTTGAGTCAAAACACAAATTTCTCGACTTTGATCAAAACAGAGAAAATTATAGAAAACTAAATTTAGGAAAGATGAGGAATGAAGTTGGAAAAAAAGAAGCGCCACTTAACACTCTCGTGTGTGTAATTTTCTTTGGCATGTTTAATTTTCTCACTATGTGTAATTTTCTGCCATGTTTAATTTTCTTTGATCTGAATTTAGAGAAATTCTTGCAAAAATCGGAGAAATTCTCTGGAATTCTGAGAAAATCTCTGAACTACAATCCAAAGAAATTCTCTGAATCGAATTTTCTCGGTGAATTTTCTTTGGAAAGTCGAGAGAAATTCTCTTAATCGAATTTTCTTGAATCGATGTTGAGGACCTTAGACATTATGAAAATATTGAATGTCCTTTATACTATAAAATTTGAATACTAGGGACCTAAAAAATCTCCATAAAAAACTATTGGTGATTTATTTATTTAATTATTTTAGAAATAATAATTACTCATTAATTTATAGATTTCAAATGGAATGATAACAAAAATATTTCATAATCTCTCAATTATAATCTCTCTTACCAATTTTTTTTAAAAATATTAAAACTTGCATTCTTTTCTCTCCTTCAAAAAATCGATAATATTTTTCATGAAAGTTGTGGGTATCTATCTATATCTTATATATTATATTATAAATAACAAAAAAATAAAAAATTAAATATACAAGCAGATAAAATTAATAATTTTTATTTATATTTATTCAGTTAAAATATTTGTTTTGCCTTTCAATATCTAATTTAAAATTTAAAAATCTATAAAGTCTATCTAAATGGATCTAATTTAAAAATATCTCCCACTATCATATTTTAAATCAATAAAACTCACATATATCTTTTACATATTTAACTCACATCATAACTTACCTTAATAATAATAATTAAAAATAAATAAAAACCAGATAAAGTAAATTAAAAAAAAAAATAAAGCCCACAACTCCATATAAAATAAATTGAAAAAAAAATAAATAGAAACCACACAAAAATAAAGAATATAATAATTTAGATATGGATCTCAAAAAGATATAACAATATCTAAATTTGATTTATGATTTATTAATATAATTATCTATTTTTTTTTTCATGTATATCTATCAAAATTTTAAATCAGTTAATGGAACAAATTAATCAATTTTTTAAAATTATTGATTTTCAATTTATAAAATAGATTTTAAAAAAAAACTATAGACTGATTTATTTATTTAATTATTTTAGGTATAATAATTATCCCTTAATTTATGGATTTCTAATGGAAAGATAACAAAAAATATTTCATAATCTTTCCATCATAATCTCTCTCATTGATTTCTAAAAAAAAATATTAAAACTTGCCTTACTTCTCTCTTTCCCAAAAAATTAGATAATATTTTTATGAAAGTTGTGGATATCTATCTAGGAATGGCAACGGGGCGGGCAGGGATCACCTCCCGTCCCCGATCCTGATGTGAGAACTCCCCGTCCCGTCCCATCCAGGCAGAACCCACCACCACCCTACCCCGCCCCCTCGAGGATCGGGTTTCCGATCCAAAAATCCGACCAAAACAACATCAACTTCTCATTAGCTCAAAAGCAACATTAAGAAGATCAAAAAAAAAAAAAAAAAAAAAATCATCATAGATATATATATATATATATAACAATCATAAAAAAAAATTAATCATAGATATATATATACAGATATATATATACACAACAATCAGATCTGTTCTTTTTCATCAGATATATATACAAATCTGTTCTTCTTCTTCTTCTTCAGATTTTCAGATCTTCAGATTTAATAACAAATAACAAATACCTAAACACACCCGGATCTTGATTTAATACCAAAAAGAGCTTGATTTAATGCAAATACCAACACCCAGTTCAACAACATACCCAGATCGATCAACAACACACCGTGGCGAGGTGTGAGAGAGGAGAGGGAGGAGTGTAGTGAGGGAGAGGAGGGCGGCCAAGCGCCATCGCGTAAGCATCGCGGAGAGAGAGCATCGCCTAGAGAAGAGAGTGTGAGTGGGAGAGTGAAATAACCTAAACACATTTATTATATATATTTGGGGATATATCTGAGGCGATACTTGGCGGGCGGGGGTTGAAATTTATCCCGTCCCGCCGAAAATGATTGGGAGTTTATTTTTAATACCATCCTCGGCCGTGAGTTTTTTTAAAAACCGTCTTATTGAGTCGGGTCCCGTCGGACCGTTTTAAATTGCCATCCTATATCTATCTATATCTTATATATTATATTATAACATAACATAAAAATTTTAAAAAAAATCAGATATACAAGCAGATAAAATTAATAAATTTGATTTTTATTTATTTAGTTAAAATTTTTTGTTTGGATCTCAATATCAATTTTAAATTTAAAAAATCTTTAAAATTTATCTAAACAAATCTAATTTGAGAATATTCCCACCATCATACTTTAAATTAATAAACTCACATGTCTATCGCTTATCTAGCTCACGTCATAACTTACCTAAATAATTATAATAATTAAAAACAAATGGAACCATATATAAATTAAATTTTAAAAAAAAAAATAGAAACTTACAACTCCATCTTAAATAAAAAAATATAAGAATTTAGATATGGATCTCAAAAAAATATGACAATATCTAAATTTGAATTATGATTTAGTAATATAATTATCTAGTTTTCAGATGTACATCTATCAAAATTTTAAATCACTTAATAAGACAAATTAATCAATTTTCAAGTTTTATTTAAAAAATAATCTGATTAGTCATCTCAACTCCTAGATTTTGCGAGAGCCTTTGGTAGAGAGCTAACGGATTGGGTTAGGTGAGGTCTAAGTTATTGAATGTAACATTCTCCTACTCCATAATTTCCCCCCCTATGTGATTCTCTTTCTTTGATGTTGGTTTGGTTTTGGTTTCGATTTTAGTAAGATTTATGAGTTTGTTTACGGGTATGTTAGAAAAAATTACCAAACTATATGGAAAATATAATTTAAAAATATGTAAACGGTTTTTGGGAAAAACCAAAACTAAAATAAATTGACAAAATAACGTAACAAAACTTACAGTATATAAATAGATAAAACCTGATCGAGTTGAGTGCGTGACACTCTTTCCTTAAGACATATTTGTTCTTCCACCAATGCTCAGGATTCAATGGACGTCTATCTCCCAAGATACAACGATCAATATCTTGCACTAGTAACACTACTATTGTAAGCCTAGCGAACTTATTTGTGCATATACTCTCTTTATAGGAAATTAAGACTAGAAATATGAAGAATAAATGCAAAGTGAAAAGAAATGGCAATTCTCCTTCCAAATTGAAGTGAGGGGATGAAATTTATAGATTCCTCCATGACTCTTTAGAAATGTTGTAGCCCTTCAAAGGACACCATTCTATCTCAAGAGACACAACCATTGGAGTAAATTTTAATTCAAAATTTTCAACAATCCTCCACATGAATGAAATTTACGGAAAGGACGTGCAACAACATACAGACAAAGAGAGAGTACATTAAGGAAATACCCTGCATCGGGATAGGTAGCTTTTGGCTTTGAACCTCTATCGGAGTTACTAGCTAATCAGTAGACATGATGCCTTGAACTGTTCGGCCGTTTGTGTAAGCCAAAAGTTCACACAGAATATCTCCAGACACAATTTAGTTCTCACAGTTGTGCCTGTTTTGGCCTTGGGCATCTCCTGGTATTTCATGAGTGCTTTAGAGAATTTTACCTTATCAATTCTCGTAGAAGTGGCCCCTTCACACTCATATAAGTGATCCTTATTTTGAGTCTTTTAAATAATCCTTTTGAAAGATACCCGTCTAGGATTTTCAAGATATAAGTGATCTTTAAAAGCATAGGTTACCCTAAGTTCTCTGCATACAACACATGTTGCAGATATCACTCTCATCATAGATATGGATAGGAGTTAGACTCCTTTAGTGATTTTTGGCGAGCCACACATAACAGATTGTCCCTTTGAACTTAGTTCTTGGGATCTCCAGTTATCTAAGTAGGGTTACCATTACGATGACTCTGATGTAATAGGCTTTAATCACATTCTCCTCGATGAACTTTCCCTTATTTGCTCTCTGGTCAAAATTTTTGTTTAGCGGTCGCTATTTTTCATTTGACCTTCTTAGTTATATATCATTGAGTAGTTAGTGAATCCATTATATTATCCTTAGACAATATTCACAACTGAAAGCAAATGTCCTATGATGTTTAAGTCTTTGATTACATCGAGACTTACCGATACTCTATGTGTAACGCACCAATTTCTAGGCCGTTAAATAAGTACAATAATACAACACAAGTAGGATAGATAACCAAAATATTTTAATATACACATATAAGCAGAGTTATAGTATAGATAATTCATTTGTGTTCCGCTATAGGATTACAAAACATTGTCAAACCAAAAGTCAAAAGGAAAAAAAAAAAAAAAACTAGTCTAAGTCTTCAATTGAACCACAACTCCAACACTTCATCTTATTTGCCTTCGAAGTAACGTTCACCATTGTAAACTGCTTCATCACCTGGCATGACACGCCATGAGCTTGGAATGCCCAATAAGAACGCACACACCCTCCTACTTTCTAGCAACCAGTCAACCATATGTAGAACAAATCGGGTAACACATAATACAATACTACAATAAGGTTCTAAGAATTAGTAGTTAAACTAGACATCTAGATTCCCCTAAAGAGATCCTTGAACCTAACCACAAGGATTGAACCCCGGACTATTCAGAACTCCCCTGTTTGCTGCTTTGCAGACCTTACCACCTATGCCCACCTCCCGGTTATTTATTGGTCAGCGACATTGATGGACCTCAAAGGGATGGCCGGACAAGTGGGCTCAACACCCAAATCATGCCTAGGGCTCGCTTACACCTGCACATACCATACCAAATTGTGTCCGGGCTCGCACACCTGCACATACCATACCAAAGGGCACAACACACCTGAAACCACCACATAGAGTCTGAATATATCTGTGTCAACCTAGGGGCTCGCTTAGACCGCTTGCGCAAGACCTAACTCATTTGGTATTAATCCCATCATAATTCATGTCATTCATATGTATAAATTATACCAAAACACCAATGTGAACGTCACCCATTGCCAACCCCTTATCATTTCCTGTTTATTAGATCTTGCTAAGCAAGTTAGTCACATTCAGAAATTTGGTAATATAAAAGAGCATGAGACAAACATAAGAGAGGAAATATAGCTCATGATAATCATACATAAGTATGGTAAGGCAAGCAAACAACATCAGGTATGCTTTAAAATACCTAGAGACAAATAACACAATAAAACACCATTTCCAGCATTGTTCAGTTCTGCAGGGCTAACAAGAATGCTTTGGTAAAAATACTTCTAGGTCAAATTAGGGACTAAAATTGCATAGAAACAATAATCAACATGTCTAGTTTCAGTTCGAATTCTCAGAATTTGCACAGCACATCTAGAAATTCATTTACAAGCTATATTCGAAAACCTGTCCAGATTTGTCACCCTTTGGGAAAACTAGCTTTCCTCTCAATCTACCCGATGATTTTCATCCAAATAAATTCTGTTGGAAAGAGGATTCAAAATTATAAATTTTGACAGAAGAACCAACATGAGATGATTTTTCTGGAGTTTTATAAAATTGTAAGAAGTATGCTGTTTTTTAGAGACTCAAGACCAAATTTTTAAGCACAATGTCCAAGCCCTAAAAACACACAAGGAGGGGTTAATAAAATTATCACAAGCTCTAAACATACAAAATATCCTACACTAAATTCAAATTTGAGAAATTAATAAATTTGCTATTTCCTGTAAATTAGAGAAGTTGCAGCAGTGCATAATTTGACAAATTTGCAAGACAAAGTCATTAGATCATACCCACACTTTCATACACACCAAAAACCCTGTTTACCATTAATATGAAACACAAGAGGACATACTAGACAATAGGATAAAATGGGTGAAGAATTGGATAAGATAAAGGAGAGATGTGTTCTTACCTTGACTCAAGAAAGCACATTCTCTTTCTTCTTCTCTACTTCCCCCTAATCACACCCTCCTTTTCTCACCCTCTCCTTAGCTACTGAAATGTGGGCGTGGAATTGAGACAAGGCTCTCAATTTATAGGCCATGAATTTGCAAAAAGACCATTCTACCCTCTTACTTAAGGACTAAGGAAAATAATAAATATCTAAATATTTTGTTTTCCACTAATTTGCTCAAATAAATAATAAAAATATTTATTTAAAGATATTTATAGATATTTATTTGCTCAAATAAGTAGTAAAGATTCAAATAACTAATAACTATTCAAATAGGCTAAAAAAAATAAAATGTATGAATTAATTTAGAAACTATGAGGTAAAATAAATAAAAACCAAATTTTAAGGTATTTCCAATTATAAAGTGGTGTTCTAGGATTTAATTATGATAATATACGCAAAAATTATTCTTTATTGGGCCATTTTGCAAACTTTTACAAAACTAGGGGCTAAAATGCTATTAACCTAAGTCTCAAGGTTTCACTTGTAATTATCAAAATTAAGATCTCTACACTATACCACTCCTATTTTCAAATAACAAACATAGAGTTGTTTCTTAAGAGTTAATGAAACCATTTTGCTTCCACTCAACTTTGTCCTATAGAAAGAATTGAGATTCTTTGAGGACCTATTATCGGAACTGTTACTTTGGTAAAATCCTCTAAGCACTCCCACATTTGAAGTATTCTAAAGAAACTTAATTTCTCTTGTTGATGTATAATTATACAAAAATATTAATACACCCCCACAATTCTGAGGTCAGTTAGAATATATCATTAATTGGCGTGCTTGAACAAGATGTAAATTGCTTTGTGAATATAATCACAATACTAGTTTGTCTAAAATACAATTAGACTTCACAACTTTCTTTTGCAGTACAAAGGAAAAATGGCTAATACCGGTTGTGGCCACAACACTTTGTCAAATGACATTTATCTAGCCATGCATTATTTCTTTTTGTTTACTGCAACCTTTAATTCCAATCTCAACATGGAATATAAATGTTACTATATAATTACATTTACATCTTATTTGTCTTATCCAGTATTGATGGCTACGTCAACAATTACCAAAGCTTTCATTTATAAAATATTTTAACTCATATTGTTAGGTTTTTATTATTGGCAATCCCGTTTGACAAAACTCCTTTCAGTTGTACTTTTATTCACTCTTTTATTTCAGTGAGGTTATGAGTACTTAGATGCGAATCCAACTCGAATTGTGCCTTGTAGAGAAGTTTCAGAAGATAATTCTTTCATGTTTGCCACTTCCCTGACTATAATGGGGCCGAAGCAAAATGCAAAAATGCATTCGCAGTTGCTTGTCCACTCGAGCGGACGTTCCCCCGCTCGAGCGGAGAATCCTTGGTTCCAGAAGTTTGATTGTCTGCAAAAATACTGAGATGTTTTTTCCCACTCGAGCAGAATTTCCTGCGCTCAAGCGTCGGTCCACTCGAGCGGCCATTCCAGCGCTTGAGCGGAGATCGCGGAACAAATTGCTATAAATATGTGATTCAGTCAGATTTTAGGGTTACGCTTCCAGATCTTCTTCTTGGATATTAGGGTTTATATCTGGGGCTATTTTGCTAGTTTTTTTTTGATGTTTGATTGAGTATTCTACTCATGGTTTAAGAAGTACATATCAAAGGATTGTTTGTTTATTCAATACAAAAAAGTGTTGTTCTTTAGTGGATTAGTGGAATTGAGCACAGCTTTGGTGGATTCTAGAGTGGTTCATCGTTCTTGATTCGACATCGGCATTGTGGATTCAATGTTGGGCAAGACAATTTTGAGTGAAGGCGAAATTTGGAAGAGGCACATAAGGGTCGGTTCGATTCGGGCATGGATTAGCTAGGTAATTCAGTATACTTGTGTAATTCTTTTATGTCTTCTTAGTGGATTGTTTTGTGGCTCTTGCTTTTTTTTTTTTATCACAATTGGAGCACTCAATTGTGGTTTCATGTAAAAGCGTTTGTGTTGGTTTGTCTTGATTGTTTGATTGGGATTGTTATTTCTTTGTTTAAAATTGATACATAATCACAAATCAACATCTAGGGATTTCTAAATTTTTCACATATAATATTTCATTCTGAGTTATTGGTCACCACACCAATTTAGGTCATTATTCAAGAATAATTAGAATTCCTCATATGTGAAAACACATAAGTTCACATTTTATCAATACTTTGATAAATAATTGACATCTATTGATAACACACCACATACCAAATCGATATATCAAATATATCAATTAATGAAATTATAAACATTAATTATCAACTCTATAACATATGTAGGCATGGACACAAATAAATTAAAATTTTCAACCTTGGAAAACTAGTCAAAAGCTATTAAATACAATGTCTAAAAACAATTCCGAATTGAAAATCGGAAAACAAATTTAAACACAAATTTTCAAAAGCTGGAAATCTGAGAAAAATAGTTTAAATTTGAACTAAAAAATCAGAAAAATAAACTGGTCAAAACCAGTTTAACAATTAAAATCATAACCTGATTTTAAAAAACACATTCTTGAAAACATCCACAAAATATTTTTCAAAAAATTTGTGCCTTTCCTTAAGAGGAACTTGAGACACTAACTTATAAACAAATATACATAATTGAAATTCTAACAATTATAAAATTTAAATACATACTCATCAAATAAAAGAAGAATCAGATTAATTCAGTGACCAATCAAAATCTATGATTAGCGATTATCAAAGAATGAGAGAGAGAGAGAGAGAGAGAGAGCTCCAACGAACAATTTGGTGCAAGAATGGCATAATATAAGCCATCTGGCGAAGGGGGACAAAGAAGAGAGTCGAAGACCACCACTCCCACACTGTATCTGACTTAACGTGCGCTCTCCTCACCCTTCGTACAACGCATAATAGCAAATGACACAAATATTCAGAAGGGCCAAACAAGAGAACTCCCCTGGTAAACTAATCTTGGTCTGGGTGAACTCATCATCATGACTTCCCATTTTTAAGTGATTTTAATTCTAAAGAAAAATATGATAAGTCCAAGCACCAATTCTAGTGCAAAATTAAAGACACCATTTGGCATCTTTCGACATTCGCACATGGCAACTGTCATCTTCTTACGACCACAGATTGAAAATTATACCCCAAACACATCCAACTCTACCAATGGATTGATGTTAACACAATATTAGTTAATGTCGAGAAAAAGGCTACGAAAACTATTCTAGCAATGCAACGCCACTGTCTTTTCTAAATAGTTTGTCAGATTCACATGAAAAATCAAAATTATATTTTCCCAAAAACCATAAACAGGACCGGATCTGTCTTAAGATTGTTAGAAAAATATTACCAAACTATACGGAAAATATAATTTAAAAAATATGTAAACGATTTTTGGACAAAACTAAAACGAAAATAAAATTGACAAAATAACGTAACAAAACTTACAGTACATAAATAAATAAAACATGATCAAGTCGAGTATGTGACACTTTTTCCATATCTGATTAGTCCTCCCTCTTTGGTGTTTAGGATTCAATGGACGTCTATCTCCCAAGATATAATGATCAATATCTTGCACTAGCAGCACTACTATTGCAAGCCTAGTGAACTTCGCTGTGCAGGTACTCTCTTTATAGGAAAATTAGACTCAGGAAATATGAAGAATAAATGCAAAGTAAAGAATAAATGGCAATTCTCCCTTCCAAATTGAAGTGAAGGGGATGGAATTTATAGATTCCTCCATGACTCTTTAGAAAGGTTGTGATCTTTCAAAAGGACACACATTTTCCTCTCAAGAGACACAACCATTGGAGTAGATTTTAATTCAAATTTTCCAACAGGGTATGCATGGTAGAGAAGAATTATTGGTGATTATTGGTTGCAATCCAAATATCTATGTCCGTTCTGTACTAAGGAATTTGATCAGATTTTGTTTTCTTCAATAAAGACCATAAAATTGAAGTACAAAAAATGGGTATCAATTTTTTTATTTTTTATTGTCATTTTATTTTATAGAAAATGTGAAAATTTATTGAGAATCCAATATTTTACTATAACATTAGATTTTTGTATAAGTAGGTAAATTTAAAACTTTTAAATATCATTGTGTTTCTTTATTTTTATCCTCTTTCAATCCCAATATACCATTTCTACTATTTGGTAGTTTGTTAATTATATTTCAATTAATTGAAAATGAAAGCTTAATATAACTTTTATATATATTATAGTTAATTTATTCTGACTATAGTTGTATATAATAGCGTAATATATAAGGATAATCTCAAAATATATTATCTATTTTTTTATGTGATTAAATAGTCCATCTTAAATAGTATATAAAAGAGATAGATGGCTTCTTCTATCTCTAAAAACCCAATTTTTTATTTTTTTTTTATTTTTTACTTTTTAATTTTTTTTAAAAATTGAAACATCAATTGTTTATGTCCATAAACAATACTGATAAACACATATCTAAAAGCTATATATATTTTTTTCTTTTTTAATATGTAGGATATTTACAAATGGAAAATGTTTGACACCTCAAATTTTTTTTCCCATAATCTAACTTATAATAATGCAGTCATAAGTGTCAATTTTTCTACAAATATAAGAAGAGAATTAATTAAATTATATATTTCAACCAACCATATACTCAAACTTTGACTATTTCAAGATGTTATTTTACTATAATTCCAATTAAGAAAATCTTCAACCCTTAATATTTTTTTTTATCAAGTTATAATTTAACAAAAATTTTAAAAATGTTGAAATTATTGTTTTTTCCATCAAAATTGGTGAAAAGAAAAAAAATTGGGATAAGAATGAAAGTTCTTTTAAAAATTGATAAAAATTTAATGAAAAAGTTGAAGTAATTCATATCAAATCAAAAAATTTATTCAAATTTAAAATAAAATAAGATAAAAAAAAAATTAAAAGAAAATAATGAAAGTTTGAAAATATTTTGAAACCTTCTTATTCTTAAAGACTGGAAATCGGTATGTGTATTATATTCATATTGTATTTTTAGTTATGAAATTGAAATCAAAAGAAATATTGGATTAATAATAGAAACTTTAAATTAATTACTATTAAATAACACTTCACTTGACATTTAATAAGAAAATTATATATTTGTCTTAATTATAACTTTTAAATTTGTATATTTTCATAACAAAAAAGAGGTATGCCATAACTCATTTAATCTCATTTAATCAGGTGTAATTTTTTTTAATACAAATTATCAAAATTGCACTAAATAGATTTATATATATATATATTCTTTTTTAAATTTTTTTAAACTAATAATTTAAAAAGTTATAAACATAAAGTTAACTTATAAATTTCATGTATACCACAAGACAAAAAATTAGATTACTTCAAGATAATTATAATGATTTTTTTTTAATTAATAAAGTCTCGTGCATAACATGGGTTACTACTAGTAAATAAATAAACAAAAGCTTCTATGACCAAGAATATAATAAATTCAAGACTTTTAAATAGCCAAAGAATTTATACCAAAGAAAAAAAATAAACAAATTCAAAATTCTTAAACAATTACCAAATTTAAGAATCATCATGTGATTTAAAACTCATTATTAAATTTTATAGCGATCCCAGGTTTTAACCCTTGTTGTACAGTGATCCGGACTTGGTTCCGTTGATGTTAGCAGTTGTTCATTTCAAGTTTACATCCTTTCATACTTTGTATTTGAATTATAGGATCGTTAGGTAGGTTTGTTATAGGTTGGTTGAGCTTAGGAACCAAAAGTAGTTGCCAGATTGCTTTGTCGCTCGGCCGGATCTTTTGGCCTTCGGCGAGGACCTTGTTGTTGCTTGTCCGCTCAAGTGGGGGTTTTGGCGCTCGAGCGGGGAATACACCCATCTGATATTTTCTGTGAAGTGTTGGGCCTTTCGGCGGTGGATTGACCGCTTCGGCGGAGAATAGTGGCCTTCGGCGAAGTTAAGCGCTCGGCGGGGACTGGTATGTTGAGATGCAGGGTGTGCATCCGCTTTCGGCGGGAGTTTGGCTCGGTGAGTCTGTGAGTGGCACTTTCGGCGGGGTTTCACGCTCGAGTGGGCGACTCTTATTTAAGCGAGATCAGACTTTTTTATCACTTTTTCAAGATCTTTTCTCTCTCTTACTTTTCCAAAAGCCATTTTGAGCTTCTCACTCTAAAACCGGCCCTTCTCTCTTAGATTTGATCTAGTTGGAGTTGTTTGCTCACTTTTGGCCTTTACAAAAGTTGTGTTGATCGTCGAGGGCTACATTTTAATCTGAAAATTTCAGAATTTGGAGCATTTTGGTTTTGGTCTTCATCTCCATTGGAGCTCAAACTTTGAGGTAAGGATAACTTACTCCATCTTATGAACTTGGTCTTTAAATTTTAGCATTTTGATATGTTGGGGGTTGTCGGGTTATTTTGAGAAAGTTTGGGCCTTTGTGCAATTTTACAAAAGTTGGGGTTTTAATTATATAAACCTACATGCAAGTTAGGCATAGAGAAATGAGATTAATGTTGGGACATTGATGGAAATGGAACCTTAGGGTTGTTTTGTGAATTATGGCTATTTGCCCTAATTGGTTTAATTAATTAATGTATATAATTAATTAAAGAAAATGAGGAATTAAATTGAGAATGTTAAAATTGGGAATGTATGGCACTAAAGGGTGTAGTTGAATCATTTATTGCTCACATAGGTGAAATGTTGATATATTATCCGTTTGCGCATTTATTTCCTGTTTAGAAATAATTGCTTGGGCTACCGGTGGAGGGTAGTTTTGATTGTTGTAGACAATGCATGATGATTAGGCAAACTAAAACTAATCAATTGGACGTGTTATAGAGTATGACGGTTGATAGAATACATTAACTTTATGTATTGATGGATTATGCATATAACCAATGTGTTTATATGCATTATGTGTAGACGGTTGATAGAATACATTAATTTTATGTATTGATTGACTGCGTATATGATTCTGTGTTTATATGCATTGCTTGTGTATGGGAGGAGATGGGGGATGTACTCCACGGTTTATGGGAAGATGGGAGATGTACCTCTAAACCGGTTAATGGTTATGGGAAGATGGGGGATGGACCCAGGGATGCAGCTCATATGCTCTCCCATTGGAGTGATGATACAGCTCATATGCTTATCTATTGAAGTGTTGATATAGCTCATATGCTTATCTGTGGTAGTAGTGATATAGTTCATATGTTTATCTATTGAGATGTTTGTTTGATTTGATATAGCACTAAAATGTATATCATTTATGAAGTATGGAAGTGGTTTATGTGTTATTGATACAACACCAAAATGTGTATCCACCTTGGATTTCGAAAGTGTTCTAGTGATGAACTATAATCTCATCAAAGGTTTTGGCCAGAGTACTAAGCCTTGTTTTCAAACTCAATGTTGAATAAGAAATGGAAAGTGAATTGTAACATAGACTTGATTGTCATGGAATTGTAATAAGATGTAAATGAATGTATAAGTGTTGACCATCTATTAACTGCTAATCTTTTAGTCATTGTTCATAGTTGGTTTAGTGTATTTCTACTGGGCTGTGGCTCACCCTATATGGGACACCATTTTCAAGTACATGAAACATGCCACCTCCAAGGACATCGCTTGGGAGGCTAGAGGCAGGCAGACGTTTGTGGTTTTGGTTATTTTTTGTTGTATTACATGTAATTTCAAGCCAAGGGCTTAATGTGTATTTGAGTTAGTACTCTCCTCTTTGTAACCAAGTGTTAGCTTGGAAAGCTGTAAGCCTATAGGGCATTTGATTCTGTTGTTAACATGTAATGTTTCTTGTAAAGAACTACTCTGTGGAATAGAATGATGTTTGTCTCTTATATCAATGTATGTCTAAATTGATGGGTTTAATGTTATTATTTTGAGGGCGTTACAACTTGGTATCGAGGCGTGCGGGTTCGAATACTTTGGGTACGTGGGAAGTGATTAGGATCACAATGGGTTTGTCTCGCTTGTTAGCGACTTAGATGTAATGTTGTGTGCTTATGTGATAACATGTTTATGTGACTATTTGGGTATGGGATTTGGTTTCTAGGATGTTTTGGATCCTTGGGTTTCTGGGAGTCCTGTTGGAAAGGCACCTGATCAATGCTGTTTCTAACTGGAACTCTAGTAACGCCTCGGGACTATCATTATTCAGAAATGAAATTCGTAAGTGCTTATGTGTTTATGTGCTTACGTGGAATGAATTACAGTTGTCTATGCATTAGGACGCGAGTTTTTAGTTTCGGCACATTTATGAAGGTGCTGATATCCTTTGTTACTGTTACTAGGATGCCTAGGCGAGGAAGTTGTGATTTCCCTCCTTCCGTTCGGGAAGAGTTGCGGAAACAGTTTATGGAGTTACGCCAAGGTACTACACCTTTGGTGCAGTTTGAAAGATGGTTTGCTAACCTGTCGAGGTTTGCTCCAGAATTGGTGGAGATAGAGGAATTGCGTTGTTTCGAGTTTGAGAGTAAGTTGCGTGATGACATCCTTGTAAGAATGGCGGGGTCTTGGCATAGAAGTTATAGTGTGCTTGTTGAGGCAGTGTAGAGGCTGCGGTGCTAGCAATGGGGCAGAGTGGGGAGGAAGCCATCTCGGCGACTCCTGTGACTCAGGGTGTTGGTAGGCCTTTTAAGAGGCAGAGGGGTTTAAACCATAGCGAGGAGGTCGGGCTAGAACTACCCTTCGATGTCAATTTGGGCTTGGGAGAAATGTAGAGGGTGTTAATTGTTTGAGATGTGGTCTGCTTTGAGCCACAAGGTTTTGATTTGCCACAGAGGAAGAGGCGGGGTTAGCGATTCAGCCGTAGTTGTACCACGAGATCATTTAACCGGTAAGACTTTGGGCGATCAAATGCTTTCGATGGGGAGGCGATTGTTGGGGTTTTCATCGGCCAGTTTTGAACGATCTCGTGCTCGAGCACTTACTTGTTGGGTGTGTAATTAAGCGGGTCATATTCGGCGTTTACGTACTTTCGGTAGGGGCTTTTTAGGGGTTTTGCAACCTAGCGAGCTCGATTTCATTCGACTAAGCGAGAACGATGTCGTTTTGGGGAACAAAGCAGGCGATTTCAAGGGCCTCGATGAAGTCGAGTTCCCAAGCCCGGTTGAAATTCGCGATTGTTGCAAGTGTGGCGATTAGGGCACATCAGTAGTCCTTGTTAAGTGGCTTGTAAGCTCATAGAATATCTTGGGTGAAGAATGACCAATTTTGGCGGTCAATGAGGGGCGATGGTAATATCTGGGGGTTGGGTTTGTTTTGACTAATCCGTTTATAACGGTGAATTATCGTTTTGTGGCCATTGGGTTCTATTGTGTAACCAATGTGTTTTGGGAATGTTGAAACACCTAAAGCTGTTTGTTTATCTATATACATATCGTGGCTTGTTAATATCCTTGGATAGGGTGGGTTGGAACATGTTGTAGCTCTAAAGTTTTATTAATATAATAGGTTGTTGTGAGACCATAAAATTTTTGGTAATAATGCATTCTTATCGTGTGTTTTGGTTTGGGAAAAGTGAGAATTTGTTGAGCGTGTTTTCAAATTTAGAAGGATCCTTTGAAATCGTATCTTAATCAAAATTACTAGGGGCGAGAAGCAGTTATACTTAGGATGCTTGAAACTTCATTGGTGTTATCTAATTGACCTCATGTACGTGAAAGTGATGTTGATCTACTGTCGTGAGGACTCTTCGAGGGGATGTGAAGTGTGCGATTAATACTAGGTGTGGCATGTAATTAATATGGTATTTTACGAAGGCATAGCTCATAATCTTGTTAGGATTAGACTTGTACCTTCGTGGTAGGTAATGATGCCGAATTGGCATGTGTAATGATTAGTCGTTTCGATAGAGGGAGTGTTAGTCCCTATATACGGGTGTAGCTGTTGGCATCGGGAGTAGTGTGTTGTGAGCAACTGGGGCTATATCTTAGGTAGTAGCTTATGGACGTTTCCTAAGTTTTTGGACTTTCTTAATTTGATCGAAAGTGATAGGTTTGTACCTTAACACTGGTTAGGTTGGAAGATGCTGTCGTAAGGGTTGATTGGGTGTACAGCCCGTAGTTAGGGTGTGACCCGTGGATGGAGTCACAGTGGTATGGTGTTTGCGGATTAAGATGTGGGTTAATGATGAGGAGGGTGAGGACCTTTACTCTGCTGGATAGTTAAGATGGTGAGTCTTTGAAAGCCTTATCGGCAACATGCGACGGTGTCGGGGTTGGTTCACGGTGGTTGTCTAGCGGTAGCATTGGCTAGTGGTTTGTACGGTGGGTGTCTTGATTGTACTTTCATGGGGTGAGTGACAAATAAGGGTTGGAATGAAGGTGGACCCTATAGGTCGTTGGCGGATGAAGGTACTATGTTGGCTTGTGTTACGGCCGACGGTGACTTAGTAGTGGTGAATGTCATGGTGTAGCAAACCTGTCGATTAACTCGATGCGAGGAAGGGTTATGCAAATCTTATTACTTGAGTTGATCGAGGTGGTGAGTGAAATCTCTAGATGAGGGAGTTTTGCACGGTGCAAAGCGTGTTAGTGTGTGGTTCGTATGGTTTCTGATTGAAATCGAGAGGTTGGATGTTTGGTAAAGTTAGGCCACTTCGGTATAAGTGTCCGTCGTCCAGTTTGGACAGTGGTAACACAAGTGAAGTAGGAGAGTTGTGAAGAGTGAGTGAGGTACTTAGTTGGAATCGTTTTGATTCGTTTGGTCCTTGTTAGTATGTTGTAAGGCACGGGAGTGTGCAATGTTATCCGTTGTGTTGTTACGTAATTGGGAATTTCAAGTGTTTAAGAGTTCTTTTATGAAAGTTATGTTTTTGGGTACAGTGTCATCAACGAGAGTATGATGGGTTTTGTGGGATGGCTATGTTGTGTTCCACTTGGGGTTCATTGGGTACTCCTCGTAAACTAAAATTATTTTTGTTCAAGACCTTGAATTTATGGGGTAGTAATGTACCGTAATGTTGTTTTTACCCGTGTTTCGTCTTACACCTGTTGTGTGAAAGTTGACTGGAAGCTTTGTGTGCAAATGTTTTCTTGCTTCCTCTATTGGGTTATTGAGTACCAAATACCGGTTTAAGTATTGTGGGTAGTCGGGATGTGGTGGATGTCTCGGAACACTGTAGTGTTAGAATGTGTCTCACTATTATCATTATTATCGAGTTTGGATAAGCTGGACTTTTCCATTTGTTAAGGTATTGTGAAAACGTAATGGGGTTGAGGAAACCACTTGGGTAGGTAAATTTAGGTTACGAGGAGAGATATCTGGATCCATTGATAGGTATTTGAACGTATGTTGAATATCTAGTTGTATTAAT
The DNA here is from genome assembly GCA_025200525.1 of Camellia lanceoleosa. NCBI lineage: Eukaryota > Viridiplantae > Streptophyta > Magnoliopsida > Ericales > Theaceae > Camellia > Camellia lanceoleosa. The sequence continues at coordinate 125,990,613 of CM045770.1, read as the reverse complement.
GAACTGTACAAATATTACATGTGTTTCAGTCTATGGTAATATTATGGAAGTTAATTTAGCATTATATATGTTAAATGTGATGTGGAAGTGCAAATGTATTATTAACAGTGAATGTGTTTCGAAATTGTGAACCATGCATGTTAGAAGTTGTTGAATTTGAAAGAAATGCGGTCGATAGTGCGAGGTTATAGAATATATTGTAAATTGTCTCTTGAATAGAGATAGGATAACCAGTAATGGGTTAGGTTGTTGAATACTAAATTGTGTATTGTGGAGAAATTGATTCAATTCAAAGGTTATAAGAAATTGCAATGAGAGGACTTGACCAAATCAAATGAGAATGGTTATACGTTATGAATAGCACCGTGTTTAAAAAAAAAAAAATGTTTACAAAACTCTTGGACTTCGCATGAGAAATGCGAAATTTATTTCGGAATGTTAATGATGAAAACTTAATTATTTTTGAGAAAATGCCTTTTTAACCAGAGATTGATTTTCTTTGTATGCATACAAAAACTTGCATTGGTTGTTCTATTCGGGATTATAGTTGTTGAGTAGTGACTTAGCATGGGCGCTAGTCGGTTGTTCATGAGTTGTTTGAGAAAGGTTTGGTTTTGTTGTGACTTTTGTGCGGAAGTGTTGTCGTTTGGAGCGTGTTCCTTGGTTGATCTCTTCCTTGGTAAGAGTGGATTGGAGGTTTGTAGTGAGTAGTTTCTTTCCTTGTACTCGGGTATTGGTGTTGAGTGATCGATTGGCCTTGTGTTTAGGCGTTTTCTTAATTTGGGAAGAAATTCCTTAAGGAGGTTATAGCGATTATAGCGCCCTCAAAATTAAACCCGAAACATGACATGCATTAATAAAAGAAAAACATTATATTATTTAAGTCACAGTATTATGGAATAAAACATCAAATAAATGCCCTATGGGCTTACATCTTATAGCCAACACTTGGACACAAATTCATGAGTTCTAACTCAAAACAAATAAAGCCACAGGCTTGAAAGTTTACATTGTTCAAATAAAATAAATAAAAAAAATAAAACAAGTCTTCAATTCAATTCCTCACAAGCTAAGTCCTTGGAGGTAGTGAACCACATACTGAAAAATGAAGTTCCCATATAGGGTGAGCCACGACCCGATAGAAAATACTAAACCAAGCATAAGAATTAACTAAAGTATTAGCATCTAATACATGGTTGACACACTATAATCGATTACACTTTTTAAGACATGAATGTCTATATTGCCTATGACACATTGTCTATGGCACATCTTACTTTTCATCTATGGCTCGAGAACACAGCCAAATAACTCAACGGGTTTCATCTTTTATTAACAAAACTTCCAATTCCACAGGAATAACAATTCAAGTTAAACCTAATCATAACAAATACGAGTTGGTATTATATCAATCATAATCAATTCACTTCCATACTTCCCAATTGATACACATTTTAGTCTTTGTATCAATAAAACACTTCAATATAAATAAGCACACATAAAAGTGATGCTAATGGAGTCCATCTATCTCCTCCCAAACAAAAATCCGGTTTAGAGGTCCATCCCTATCTTCCCTAAACCGTGGAGTTCATCCTATCTCCTCCAAACAAATCCGGTTTAGAGGTCCATCCCTATCTTCCCCTAAGCCGTGGAGTTCATCCCTATCTCCTCAAACATCATGCATATGCAATGAAACATACAAATTGCCATATGCAACACACAATCAATACAAGTAATGTTACGTATTAATTCAGCAGTCAACATATGTGACTTAATTCGATTATACCTAGCGACATGCAAGGTCTACAACAATCAATGGCTATCCTCCACGATAGCCCAAAAGCGATTATTTCTAGCGAAATAAATATCACAATATATATACATTATCAAATCCACATATGGTGATTAAATATTCAATTACATCAACCAATCTCAATTTCCCAAATCTCATGAATTTAACCCAATACACAATTCCTTTTAAATTAATTACATGAATTAATCTATGACAAAACCCTAAGATTTCTCCCGAATTACTAAACCACCCTCCCACATGCGAACACCAACACTTAGGATTAAAAGCATTATACAAGGGTAGAAATCCCTACCTCAAAGCAATGAACCCAATAGAAGAAGATGATGATGTTTGCCCAAATGTTAAAGTGCTCCAAATCCAACAATGCTCAGATTAAATGGAAGCCCTCACTCTCCTCTACCTTTTTAATGAAGGAACTAGGTTAGAAACACCCTCTAGATAGATCAAACCCAAGGAAAAGATGAGTTGAGAAAGAAGAAACTTTCGGAACTAGGGTTTTGGATCAAAAATTGTGAAAAAGGGCGTTTTAAAAGCTGCTGCTGCGTTTAAATCTTTGGGCAGGCTCGCTCGGCGAAGACATAGTCGCTCGGCGACGAACCTAAGAAATACTCGCTCGGCGAAGAAAAGCTCGCTCGAGCCAAGAACTTCGATGCCAGTGCGCAGCGAAGCATGCTCGGCGACAGAATGCTCGCTCGGCGAAAACTTCAACATACAACTTCGCTCGCTCGGCGAAAAGCTTCGCTTCGGCGAAAACACTCTGCTCTCTGGTCTATACTAGGCGCAATCTCGCTCGGCGAAGAAATCTGGCTCGAGCCACTAGAAACAAAACTCAACCCTCGCTCGGCGACCAAACCCTCGCTCGGCGACCAACTCAAAAAGCTGGGCAAGATTTGATTTCGAACCCAACCAACTGAAACAAACCGCCCAACACATCCTATAACTCAATTGAGGAATTAAAGAACAACAAATATAACGGTAGAATCCATGGGCGTAAGTCGGATACAATAATCAAATGGGAAAAAATAGGAATTGCTATAACCTCCCACTTAAAAGAATTTAGTCCCGAAATTAAGCATGAGTTGTAAAAAAAAACAAGTTTTTCTTAATTCCCAATGATATATAAAACAATAATCAGCAGTCTTGACCAATATTGGTCACTTCATCTCTCATTAAGAGGCATCTCACAATATGTATAAACCAACATATATTTCAACTGCATCAATATTATGCATTATTCCTTTCGATGTTAACAAATTCCATATCGTATTCAATCTCATGGTATAAACAACACATTACTCCCATTATGTGGCAAGTTTCAAAATGTTAACATTCAATCAAAGCTGTTCTCAATGTTTTCCAACTTAAGACATATATAAAATTCTCAAGTTCCAATATTATATAATCTAAGTACAAGATTACAAATCAATAAACAAATCAGGATATTTCTCACGGACTTCCAACTCCGTTCCCAAGTGGCTTCCTCCACTCCGTGATGCTTCCGCAGAACTTTCACCAAAGGGATAGTCTTGCCACGCAAAACTTGATCCCGCCTATCAAAAACCGGACGGTCTCTCCTCTGAGACATCCTCATCAACAACTAATTGGTCCAATCCAACACATGTAGCGGATCGCTCATACTTCGAAGCATACTCACATGAAACACGTCATGAACTCCGGATAATTGCGGTGGCAAAGCTAAGCGATAAGCGACCTCGCCAATCCTCTCAAGGATCTCAAAAGGCCCAATGAACGAGGGACAACTTCCCTCTTCCCAAATCTCATCAAACCTCGCCTAGGTGATATTTTCGAAAGACATGATCACCTACCTTAAACACCAAAGGTCTCCTCCTACGGTAGGCATAAGATTTACGGCGACTCTGTCTTTAACCGACCTCTTACGGATAAGCTCAACTTTCTCCGTGGTTTCCCTCACCAACTCAGGACCCAACAAAGGTCGTCACCCACCTCGGCCCAACAAAGCGGAGATCTACGATTGGCCATATAAGGCCTCAAGCGGTGCCATACCGATACTAGGCTGAAAGCTATTGTTGTAAGCAAACTCCACTAATGGCAAGTGCTTCTCCCACGACCCATTAAGGTCGAGAACACAACCTCGAAGCATATCCTCCGGGATCTGAATAATGCGCTCGGTGCCGTCGATGTCGAGGATGATAAGCCGTACTAAGGGTCAACTTAGTGCCTAAAGCACTCTGCAAACTCTGCCACAACACAGCGGTGAAGCGAGATCTCTATCTGAAACAATAAATCACTTTGGGACCCGTGCAACCTCACTATGTCCCGAACATACAAATCGGCAAGATGATCTCCGAATCTCTAACAGCATAGGAATGAAGTCGGACTTCCGTCAATGGGTCTACCACAACCCAAATAGCATCACTACCTCGTGAGTCTTGGAAGACCCTACAGAAGTCCATAGTGACATGCTCCACTCGGGATGGCTATCTTAGCGTCACCAGCAGATTTTTACGCTGGGGCATGGCCACAACATTGGCCTTCCACGGATGATAGTGCAACTTCAGTCATAATCCTCAATGAACTCCATCCACCTCCTCTTGCCTCAAATTCAAGTCATACAGGTGAACAAATATTTTAAACTCTTATGGTGGGAGAATACCTCAAATTTCTCACCATACAAATAATGTCTCCAAATTTTTAGGGCAAATATCACTGCTAGCTCTAGATCATCGTGGGTAATTCTTCTCGTGAATTTTCAGCTGGCGTGAGCCATAGGCAACCACTTTCCCTCTTGCATCAACACACAACCCAGACCCTCTCGTGGCGTCACGATGGTGAATAACCCAACCCTCTCCTGGAATAATCAAAAGCGGGCGGTGGTCAATCTAACTTTCAACTCTGAAATGACCTTTCACAAGTCTCCTCCAAACAAATTTGACTCCTTAGAGTCAATCTAGTCAGCAGTGAAGCTAACACGAGAAATCCTTCACAAGCAGCCGGTAATACCAGCTAATCGAGCTGCGGATCTCAAATACACTCTTAGGTTGTGCCCAATCTTGCCTTTGCCTCCGTCTTGGATGTATCAGCAGACACCCCTTCCGGAAACTACATGGCCTAAGAACTTCACCTCTTCTAGCGAACTCACACTTCCCAAACTTAGCATAAAGCTTATGGGTTCTAAGTAATTCTAGCACCACTCTCAAGTGTTCCTCGTGCTCTTCCTCTGAAGGTGAATAAATCAAAATGTAGTCACGAAGGCGACCACAAAAGCGATCCAAAAATGCTCGGAAGATCCGGTTCATCAAATCCATAAACACCGGGTGCATTGGTGAGCCAAGCGGCATCACCGAAACTTCGTAGTAGCCATACAGCGTCACGGAATGCCGTCTTTGGAATATCCTCCTCCACGACTCTCCGATGATAACGATCTCAAGTCTATCTTAGAGAAACAACGGGAACCCTTCAGCGATCGAACAAATCATCTATCTGAGGCATCGGTGCTTATTCTTAGTCACCGATTCAACCGTAATCTATACAAAGTCTCAAGCACCACCTTTCTTTTTAACGAAAAATTTGGCGCTCCCGGTGAAACACTAGGGCCGGATATAACCCTTATCTAACAACTCACGGGTGAATCTTCAATTCAACTAGCTCGTGGGGCAAAAGCGATAAGGTGCTATAGAAATCGGCGCCCGTCTGGGCACTAAGTCAATAGAGAACTCAATCTCTCGACGGTGGTAAGCGGCGGATCCTCGGGAAAGGCGTCCGAGTACTCACAAACCACCCTTGGTAACACAATCGGTCTCAACATCCTCACTAATCGCAAGACTAGCAAGTAAACTACTAAGCTCACTCCGCCCTCGCGGATCATACCTCGATGGCAAAACACTACTAACCTGTCCCCGAGAAAATAAGCGTTCTCCGCTCCTTTGTACAACAAGTTACCCTCGGCGGTAGCAATCAATAAATGCCGGTATGATGATAACAGTCCATACCCAAAATAACATCGAAGCCCTTCATGGGCATCACTACAAAAGAAAGGGATTCTATGATCATCGACCTCTATATCACAACCCTAACACCTTGTTTCAAAATCAACTCACCCCCCAGGCGACACTACACAAATAGGAGATGCTAAGCGAGCTAACTCCAACTCCAAAATAGATGCAAATGCAGAGACACAAAGGAATGAGGCAGCGTGTCGATCAATACACTACAAGCTGAATTGCAAAACAAGAAGGTACCTCTAACCACAGATGGGTGGTATAAGATCTGTAGCGATAACATACCAGCGCCCGAATGACCTCGATCAACTGCTCACCCCTCGGGCGAAGGTATTGCCTGATTGGGACGAAGAAGCCCCTGGTTGGCCCTCGAGGCTGGCCCAGTAGTAGGCATCGACTCTGAGTGCCTCGAACCCGATGTAGCAGTGTGCCACCCAAGCTATGGGCAAAACCTCTTCATGTGCCTGGTGACCGCCTTTGAAAACAAGAGGGCGGTGACCTCTACTCGACTCGGCTCTGAGATCGAGCCGAAGAAGATGCTGCCCTCTGAACTCCTCCCCTCTGAGGACAAACTGGAGACTTGTGGCCCAGCTGACCACACTTGAAACAGGTAATGTCTCCCTGACTGCCTTTCCCAGAACTAGCACTCGGCACTGGAAAAGTGGATCTAGAAAAACTACTCTGAGGCTGCTGAGGAGTGAAACCTCTCTGCCTCCTGCCATCACTCTGGCCATCCTGACTCCTCTTGGAGCCTTTCTGCCTTTCCCCCTCTTCCTGCATCATAATCTCAGTGTGGGCTGCTGCATCAACCAATCGCCCGAAATCCTTAATCATAGACCCAACAACTCTCAGCATGAGGCCACGCCTCAACTTCTTCTCAAACTCAATGCAGCGGCGCTCCTCAGTTGCCACCAACTTCGGTGCAAACACGGACAAACTAGTGAATGCCGCTTCAAACTTCGACCTTGATAAAGCTGATTACGCTCAAGATGGCGGGCCGATCTCTCAACTTCTCTGAGCATTTGGAGACAAGTACTTCTCTGAAAAGCATCAACAAAAGCCTTCCGCGTACCTCCAATCGACCCTTGGTGAACTTCCTGTGACCGCATCTCCCTTGGTGGAGCGATGCCAAGGTCACCTTCAACCCCTCGTCTTCGATGCCAAGCATCTCAAGCGTTTTCGTTATGCATTCGAGCCATTAAATGCGCTTAAGCGGCTCGCTAGGATCACCTACAAACCGTCCGGTTGAGGCAGGAAGAATTCCCTCTTGAAAAGAAGGCCTGCATCTGCCACAACTTCTGAGCACGATTACGAGCCCTAAGAATGCCCTTGACTCCTAAAAGCTCCGGCTATCTCTTGGGCCAAAGCGCCCATACCTTGGCAGCCTCTTGGCTCGGCCACATTGGCAGCCAACACCCTCTGAGCTGCGGTATCTCCTCCGGTATAGGCACTTCTGCCCTAGCACGCCTACCACGCCTACCGCGACCTCGTCCTCGTCCACGACATCCTAATGAAGGAAACAAAAGGCGTTAGCACTCTAAATAATGTGCCAAAACTATAACACTTGCGTCCTAATACATTGGACAACAATAAATCACACCACGTAAGCACATAATCACATAAGCACCTCTGAATTTCATTCTGGATAATAGCGGTCCAGAGCGTCGCTAAAGTTCGGTTGGAAACAACATTGATCAAGTGCCTTTCCAACAAGACATTCGAGACTCAAGGGTCCAATCAACATCCTAGAAACTACATTCCATACCCACATAGTCACATAAACATGTTATCATATAAGCATGCAATCATTACACTAAGTCTCTATCAAGCGAGCGAACCCATTGTGATTCTAATCACTTCCCGCGTACCCAAAGTATTCAAACCGATGCGCTCGATACCAAGTTATGCGCCCTCAAAATTAAACCGAAACATGACATGCATTAATAAAAAAAAACGATTATATTATTTAAGTCACGGTATTATGGAATAAAACATCAAATAAATGCCCTATGGGCTTACATCTTGCCAAGCCAACACTTGGACACAAATTCATGAGTTCTAACTCAAAACAAATAAAGCCACAGGCTTGAAAGTTTACATTGTTCAAATAAAATAAATAAAAAAATAAAACAAGTCTTCCAATTCAATTCCTCACAAGCTAAGTCCTTGGGTAGTGAACCACACAATACTGAAAAATGAAGTTCCCATATAGGGTGAGCCACTGGCCAATAGAAATACTAAACCAAGCATAAGAATTAACTAAAGTATTAGCATCTAATACATGGTTGACACACTATAATCGATTACACTTTTTAAGACATGAATGTCTATATTGCCTATGACACATTGTCTATGGCACATCTTACTTTTCATCTATGGCTCGAGAACGGCCAAATAACTCAGCGGGGTTTCATCTTTTATTAACAAAACTTCCAATTCCACGGGAATAACAATTCAAGTTAAACCTAATCATAACAAATACACGAGTTGGTATTATATCAATCATAATCAATTCACTTCCATACTTCCCAATTGATACACATTTTAGTCTTTGTATCAATAAAACACTTCAATATAAATAAGCACACATAAAAGTGATGCTAATGGAGTCCATCTATCTCCTCCCAAACAAAAATCCGGTTTAGAGGTCCATCCCTATCTTCCCTAAACGTGGAGTTCATCCCTATCTCCTCCAAACAAATCCGGTTTAGAGGTCCATCCCTATCTTCCCCTAAACCAAGTGAGTTCATCCCTATCTCCTCCAAACATCATGCATATGCAATGAAACATACAAATTGCCATATGCAACACACAATCAATACAAGTAATGTATTAATTCAACAGTCAACATGTGTGACTTAATTCCAGTTATACCTAAGCAGCATGCAAGGTCTACAACAATCAATGGCTATCCTCCACCGATAGCCCAAAAGCGATTATTTCTAAGCGAGAAATAAATATCACAATATATATACATTATCAAATCACATATGGTGATTAAATATTCAATTACATCAACCAATCTCAATTTCCCAAATCTCATGAATTTAACCCAATACACAATTCCTTTTTAAATTAATTACATGAATTAATCTATGACAAAACCCTAAGATTTCTCCCCAATTACTAAACCACCCCTCCCACATGCGAACACCAACACTTAGGATTAAGCATTATACAAGGGTAGAAATCCCTACCTCAAAGCAATGAACCCAATAGAAGAAGATGATGATGTTTGCCCAAATGTTAAAGTGCTCCAAATCCAACAATGCTCAGATTAAATGAAAGCCCTCACTCTCCTCTACCTTTTTAATGAAGGAACTAGGTTAGAAACACCCTCTAGATAGATCAAACCCAAGGAAAAGATGAGTTGAGAAAAGAAGAAACTTCGGAACTAGGGTTTTGGATCAAAAATTGTGAAAAAGGGCGTTTTAAAGCTGCTTTGCGTTTAAATCTTTGGGCGAGGCTCGCTCGGCGAACATAGTGCTCGGCGACGGACCTAAAAATACTACGCTCGGCGAAAAAGCTCGCTCGAGCCAGAACTTCGATGCCAGTGCGCAACCGAAGCATGCTCGGCTGACAGAATGCTCGCTCGGCGAAGAACTTCAAACATACAACTCGCTCGCTCGGCGAGCTTCGCTCGGCGAAACACTCTCTCGGTCTATACTAGGCGCAATCTCTCGCTCGGCGAAGAAATCTGGCTCGAGCCACTAGAAACAAAACTCAACCCTCGCTCGGCGACCAAACCCTCGCTCGGCGACCAACTCAAAAAGCGGGCACAAGATTTGATTTAGAACCCAACCAACTGAAACAAACACGCCCAACACATCCTATAACTCAATTGAGGAATTAAGAACAACAAATACTCTTAACGGAATCCATGGGCGTAAGTGGGATACAATAATCAAATGGGGAAAAAGGCAGGAATCGCTATAACCTCCCTTAAAAGAATTTAGTCCCGAAATTAAGCATGAGTTGTAAAAACAAGTTTTTTCTTAATTCCCAATGATATATAAAACAATAATCAACAATCTTGACCAATATTGGTCACTTCATCTCTCATTAAGAGGCATCTCACAATATGTATAAACCAACATATATTTCAACTTTGCATCAATATTATGCATTATTCCTTTTCGATGTTAACAAATTCCATATAAGTATTCAATCTCATGGTATAAACAACACATCAATATATACTCCCATTATGTGGCAAGTTTCAAAATGTTAACATTCAATCAAAATATTCTCAATGTTTTCCAACTTAAGACATATATAAAATTCTCAAGTTCATAATATTATATAATCTAAGTACAAGATTACAAATCAATAAACAAAATCGGATATTTCTCACGGACTTCAACTCCGCGTTCCCAAGTGGCTTCCTCCACTCCGTGATGCTTCCTGAGAACTTTCACCAAAGGGATAGTCTTGCCATAAACTTGATCCAGCCTATCCAAAACCCGGACCGGACGGTCTCTCCTCATCTGAGACATCCTCATCAACAACTAATTCGGTCAATCAACACATGTGGCGGATCGGCTCATACTTCGAGCATACTCACATGAAACCGTCATGAACTCCGGATAATTGCGGTGGCAAAGCTAAGCGATAAGCGGCCTCGCCAATCCTCTCAAGGATCTCAAAAGGCCCAATGAACCGAGGGACAACTTCCGCTCTTCCCAAATCTCATCAAACCTCGCCTGGGTGATATTTTGAAAAGACATGATCACCTACCTTAAACACCAAAGGTCTCCTCCTACGGTAGGCATAAGATTTACGGCGACTGCGATCTAACCCGACCTCTTACGGATAAGCTCAACTTTCTCCGTGGTTTCCCTCACCAACTCCGGACCCAACAAAGGTGCGTCACCCACCTCGGCCCAACAAAGCGGAGATCTACGACCGGCCATATAAGGCCTCAAGCGGTGCCATACCGATACTAGGCGAAAGCTATTGTTGTAAGCAAACTCCACTAATGGCAAGTGCTTCTCCCACGACCCATTAAAGTCGAGAACACAACCTCGAAGCATATCCTCAAGGATCTGAATAGTACGCTCGGACTGCCCGTCAGTCTGAGGATGATAAGCCGTACTAAGGGTCAACTTAGTGCCTAAAGCACTGCAAACTCTGCCACAACTGGCGGTGAAGCGAGATCTCTATCTGGAAACAATCACTTTGGGACCCGTGCAACCTCACTATGTCGAACATACAAATCGGCAAGATGATCTCTGAATCTCTAACCGCATAGGAATGAAGTCATGACTTCCAACAGGTCTACCACAACCCAAATAGCATCACTACCTCGTGAGTCTTGGGAAGACCCTACAGAAGTCCATAGTGACATGCTCCACTCTGGATGGCTATCTTGTAGCGTCACCAATAGATTTCCTGCTAAGGGCATCGGCCACAACATTGGCCTTCCCTGGATGATAGTGCAACTCGAAGTCATAATCCTCAATGAACTCCATCCACCTCCTCTGCCTCAAATTCAAGTCATACGTGTGAACAAATATTTTAAACTCTTATGGTGGGAGAATACCTCGAATTTCTCACCATACAAATAATGTCTCCAAATTTTCAAGGCAAAAATCACAGCTGCTAATTCTAAATCATGCGTAGGGTAATTCTTCTCGTGAATTTTCAACTGACGTGAGCCATAGGCAACCACTTTCCCCTCTTGCATCAACACAGAAGCCAGACCCTCTCGTGAGGCGTCACGATGTGAATAACCCAACCCTCTCTAGGAATAATTAAGCCGAGGCGGTGGTCAATCTAACTTTCAACTCTGAAATGACCTTTCACAAGTCTCCTCCATACAAATTTGACTCCTTCCGGTCCAATCTAGTCAGCATTGAAGCTAACTGGAGAAATCCTTCTGGCAAAGCGGTAATACCCAGCTAATCCCGACTGCGGATCTCAAATACACTCTTAGGTTGTGCCCAATCTTGCTTGCCTCCGTCTTGGATGTATCCACCGACACCCCTTCCTCAGAAACTACATGGCCTAAGAATTTCACCTCTTCTAGCCAGAACTCACACTTCCCAAACTTAGCATAAAGCTTATGGGCTCCTAAGTAACTCTAGCACCACTCTCAAGTGTTCCTCGTGCTCTTCCTCTGAAGGTGAATAAATCAAAATGTAGTCCACGAAGGCGACCACAAGCGATCCAAAAATTCTCGGAAGATCCGGTTCATCAAATCCATAAACACCATTGGTGCATTGGTGAGCCTAAGCGGCATCACCGAACTCATAGTAGCCATACGCGTGCGGAATCTTAGTCTTTGGAATATCCTCATCCACGACTCTCAATGATGATAACTTGATCTCAAGTCTATCTTAGAGAAACAAGGAACCCTTCAGCGGTCGAACAAATCATCTATCACGAGGCATCGGTACTTATTCTTAGTCACGATTCAACTTAGGTAATCTATACAAAGTCTCAAAGCACCACCTTTCTTTTTTAACAAAAGAATTTGGCGCACCGCGGTGAAACACTAGGGCGGATATAACCCTTATCTAACAACTCTGGTGAATCTTCAATTCAACTAGCTCGGGGCAAAAGCGATAAGGTGCCATAGAAATCGGCCCGTACGGGCACTAAGTCAATAGAGAACTCAATCTCGATCGGTGGCAAGTGACGAATCCTCGGAAAGGCGTCCAAGTACTCACAAACCACCCTCGGTAACACAATCAGTCTCAACATCCTCACTAATCATAAGACTAGCAAGTAGACTACTAAGCTCACTCCGCCGCTCATGAGATCATACCTCGGTGGCAAAACACTACTAACCTGTCCCCGAGAAAATGAAAGCGTTCTCCGCTCAGCATGCAACAAGTTACCCTCGGCGGTAGCAATCAATAAATGCCGGTATGATGATAACCGATCCATACCAAAATAACATGAAGCCCTTCATGGGCATAACTACAAAAAGAAAGGGATTCTATGATCATAGACCTCTATATCACAACCCCTAACACCTTGTTTCAAATCAACTCACCCCAGGCGACACTACACAAATAGGAGATGCTAAGCGAGCTAACTCAACTCCAAAATAGATGCAAATCACGAGACACAAAGGAATGAGGCGCACCCGTGTCGATCAATACACTAACAAGCGAATTGCAAAACAAGAAGGTACCTCTAACCACAGATGGGTGGTATAAGATCTGCAGTGATAACGGCATACAGCGCCCGAGATGACCTCGATCAACTTGCTCACCCCTCGGGACATATTGCACTAAATTGGGACGAAGAAGCCCTGGTTGGCCCTCGAGGCTGAGCTGTTGAGAGTAGGCATCGACTACGAGTGCGCCTTGAACCCGGGCACAGAATTGCACCCAATAGGCAAAACCTCTTCATGTGCCTTACTGGTGATGCCAGAAACAAGAGGACGGTGACCTCTACTCTCGACTCGGCTCTGAGATCGAGTAGAAGATCTTGCCCTCTGAACCTCCTCTCTGAGGACAAGTGGAGACTTGTGGCCGGTGACCACACTTGAAGCAGGTAATGTCTCCTGTGCCTTTCCCGGAACTAGCACTCGGCCTTTGGAAAAGTGGATCTAGAAAAACTACTCTGAGAGTGCTGCAGAGGTGAAACCTCTCTACCTCGCCATCACTCTGCCATCCTGACTCCTCTTGGAGCCTTTACGCCTTTCCCCTCTTCTGCATCATAATCTCGGTGTGAGAATTTCTTCAACCAATCACCCAAATCCTAATCATAGACCCAACAACTCTCGGCATGAGGCCACGCCAACTTCTTCTCAAACTCAATGCGTGGCGCCTCGGTTGCCACCAACTCGGTGCAAACACGGACAAACTAGTGAATGCGCTTCAAACTTCGCCTGAGATAAAGCGTTACGCTCAAGATGGCGGGCCGATCTCTCAACTTCTCTGAGCAGTGGAGACAAGTACTTCTCTGAAAAGCATCAACAAAAGCCTTCCGCGTACTCCAATACGACCCTTGGTGAACTTCCTTGACCGCATCTCGCCAATTTGGAGCGATGCCAAGGTCACCTTCAACCCCTGCGTCTCGATGCCTGGCATCTCAAGCGTTTCGTTATGCATTAGAGCCATTAAATGCGCCTTAAGCGGCTTGCTAGGATCACCTACAAACACGTCCGGTTGAGGCCGAAGAATTCCCTCTTCGGAAAAGAAGGCCTGCATACGCCACAACTACAGGCGATTACGAGCCTAAGAATGCCCATGACTCCCTAAAAGCTCCGACTATCTCTTGGGCCAGTGCCCATACCTTCTTGCCCTCTTGGCTCGCCACATTGGCTTAGCCAACACCCTCTGAAGCTGCATCTCCTCGGTATAGGCACTTCTGCCTAGCACGCCTACCGCGCCTACCACCCTGCGTCCTCGTCGACATCCTAATGAAGGAAACAAGGCGTGAGCACTCTAAATAATGTGCCAAAACTATAACACTTGCGTCCTAATACATTTGGACAACAATAAATCACACCACGTAAGCACATAATCACATAAGCACCTACGAATTTCATTCTGGATAATGAAGGTCCGAGGCGTCGCTAAAGTTCGGTTGGAAACAACATTGATCAAGTGCCTTTCCAACAAGACTTTAGAGACTCAAGGGTTCAATCAACATTCGAAACTACATTCCATACCCACATAGTCACATAAACATGTTATCATATAAGCATGCAACATTACACTAATTCTCTATCAAGCGAGGCGAACCCATTGTGATTCTAATCACTTACGTACCCAAAGTATTCAAACCCAGTCGCTTTCGATACCAAGTTATGCAGCCCTCAAATTAAACCGAAACATGGCATGCATTAATAAAAGAAAAACGTATATTATTTAAGTCACCCGGTAATATGGAATAAAACATCAAATAAATGCCCTATGGACTTACATCTTGCCAAGCCAACACTTGGACACAAATTCATGAGTTCTAACTCAAAACAAATAAAGCCCTAGGCTTGAAAGTTTACATTGTTCAAATAAAACAAATAAAAAAATAAAACAAGTCTTCCAATTCAATTCCTCACAAGCTAAGTCCTTGGAGGTAGTGAACCACACATACTGAAAATGAAGTTCCCATATAGGGTGAGCCATTAATAGAAATACTAAACCAAGCATAAGAATTAACTAAAGTATTAGCATCTAATACATGGTTAACACACTATAATCCGTTACACTTTTTATGACACGAATGTCTATATTGCCTATGACACATTGTCTATGGCACATCTTACTTTTCACCTATGGCTCGAACACGGCCAAATAACTCAACGGGTTTCATCTTTTATTAACAACACTTCAATTCCACAGGGAATAACAATTCAAGTTAGACCTAATCATAACAAATACACGAGTTGGTATTGTATCAATCATAATCAATTCACTTCTATACTTCCCAATTGATACACATTTTAGTGATGTATCAATAAAACACTTCAATATAAATAAGCACACATAAAAGTGATGCTAATGGAGTCCATCTATCTCCTCCCAAACAAAATCCGGTTTAGAGGTCCATCCCTATCTTCCCTAAACCGTGGAGTTCATCCTATCTCCTCCCAACAAGTCCGGTTTTAGAGGTCCATCCCTATCTTCCCTAATAGTGGAGTTCATCCCCTATCTCCTCCAAACAAATGCATATGCAATGAAACACACAATTGCCATATACAACACATAATTAATACAAGTAACGTATTAACTCGTATTAATTCAAAGTCACATAATTGACAATTCCGATTATACCTAAGCATGCAAGGTCTACAACAATCAATGGCTATCCTCCACAGATAGCCCAAAACGATTATTTCTAAGCGAGAAATAAATATCACAATCTATATATATTATCAAATCCACAGATGGTGATTAAATATTCAATTACATCAATCAATCTCAATTTCCAAATCTCATGAATTTAACAATACACAATTCTTTTTAAATTAATTACATGAATTAATCTATGACAAAACCCTAAGGTTTCTCCCAAAATTACTAAATAACCCTCCCATGCGAACACCAACACTTGGATTAAAAGCATTATACAAGGGTAGGAAATCCCTACCTCAAAGCAATGAACCCAATAGAAGAAGATGAAGATGTTTGCCCAAATGTCAAAGTGCTCCAAATCAACAATGCTCGGATTAAATGAAAGCCCTCACTCTCCTCTACCTTTTTAATGAAGGAACTAGGTTAGAAACGCCCTCTAGATAGATCAAACCCAAGGAAAAGATGAGTTGAGAAGAAGAAACTCGGAACTAGGGTTTTGGATCAAAAATTGTGAAAAAGGGCGTTTAAAAGCTGCTGCTGCGTTTAAATCTTGGGCAGGCTCGCTCGGCGAACATGATCGCTCGGCGACCGGACACTAGAAATACTCGCTCGGCGAAAAAGCTCGCTCGAGCCAAGAACTTCGATCGCCGGTGCAGCGGAAGCATGCTTGAGCGAGAATGCTCGCTCGGCGGCATTCGAAACATACAACTCGCTTCGCTCGGCGAAGAAAAGCTTCGCTCGGCGAACACTCTGCTCTCGGTCTATACTAGGCGCAATCTCGCTCGGCGAAGAAGTCTGGCTCGATCCACTAGAAACAAACTCAACCTCGCTCGGCGACCAAACCCTCGCTCGGCGACCAACTCAAAGCTGGACAACAAGATTTGGTTTCGACCCAACCAACACAAACAAACACGCCCAACACATCCTATAACTCAATTGAGGAATTAAGAACAACAAATATAACGGCGAGAATCTCACGGGCGTAAATGGGATACAATAATCAAATGGGAAAAAAGGCAGGGAATTGCTATAACCTCCCTTAAAAATTTAGTCCCCGAAATTAAGTATGAGTTTGTAAAAACAAGTTTTTTTTCTTAATTCCCAATGATATATAAAACAATAATCAACAATCTTGACCAACATTGGTCATAATCTCTCATTAAGAGGCATCTCACAATATGTATAAACCAACATATATTTCAACTTTGCATCAATATTATGCATTATTCTTTACAATGTTACCAAATTCCATATCGTAGTCAATCTCATGATATAAACAACACTATCAATATATAAATGTTATATTCTACTCCCATTATGAGGCAAGTTTCAAAATGTTAACATTAAATCAAAATATTCTCAATGTTTTTCCAACTTAAGACATATATAAAATTCTCAAGTTCCATAATATTATATAATCTAAGTACAAGATTACAAATCAATAAACAAATTAGGATATTTCTCACGGACTTCCAACTCACGTTCCCAAGTGGCTTCCTCCACTCCGTGATGCTTCCTGAACTTTCACCAAAGGGATGGTCTTGCCACATAAACTTGATCCGCCTATCAAAACTTGGGACGGTCTCTCCTCATCTGAGACATCCTCATCAACAACTAAATCAGTCAATCCAACACATGTAGCGGATCGGCTCATACTTCCGAAGCATACTCACATGAAACCGTCATGAACTCAGGATAAGCTGCGGTGGCAAAAGCTAAGCGATAAGGCCTGTAATCCTCTCAAGGATCTCAAAAGGTCCAATGAACAGGGGACAACTTCGCTCTTCCCAAATCTCATCAAACCTCGCCTAGGTGATATTTTGAGAAAGACATGATCACCTACCTCAAACACCAAGGTCTCCTCCTACGGTCGGCATAAGATTTGGCGACTACGTCTTTAACTTGACCTCTCTGGATAAGCTCAACTTTCTCGTGGTTTCCTCACCAACTCAGGACCCAACAAGGTGCTTACCCACCTCGGCCCAACAAATTGGGGAGATCTACAGGCGGCCATATAAGGCCTCAAGCGGTGCCATACCGATACTAGGCTGAAAGCTATTGTTGTAAGCAAACTCCACTAATGGCAAGTGCTTCTCCCGACCCATTAAAGTCGAGAACACAACCTCGAAGCATATCCTCAAGGATCACGAATAATGCGCTCGGATTTGCCCGTCGGTCGAGGATGATCGCCGTACTAAGGGTCAACAGTGCCTAAAGCACTCTGCAAGCTCTGCCACAACTTTGGCGTTGAAGCGAGATCTCTATCTGAGGCGATAAATCCTTTGGGACCGTGCAACCTCACTATGTCGAACATACAAATCGGCAAGATGATCTCTTGAATCTCTAACGCGCATGGGAATGAAGTCGCCGACTTACGTCAACAGGTCTACCACAACCCAAATAGCATCACTACCTCGCGAGTCTTGGAAGACCCTAGCAGAAGTCCATAGTGACATGCTCACTTCCACTCGGCAATAGGCAAGGGTTGCAACAAACCGGCGGCCTCACGATCTCGGCCTTCACTGGCGACAAGTAAGGCACTTAGATCTGGCTACCATCTCTTCATACCCGCCACCAAAGCTGGCGGCCCAAATCGATACATCTTAGTACCTCCGGATGCACCGCAAAGCGCGAATGATGAAACTCTCGAATTACCTCCTCTCGGCAAGACTCGGTACAAGCAGGCGGTCTCGGTATCTCACGCTCGGTCGGGATACACCGTCAAACCCTTCTCAACCTTCCCATTGGAAATCTTCTCTCGGAGAATTCTACCTCAAGATCACCCCTCTGAGCCTCTAACACTCGAGTCACAAGTGTCGTGCAACAACGAAAACAAGGCATGACCTCAGCGGATTCACCAAAAGCAAATCAAACTCCCCAAGTGCACCTAACATCTCCCACTCCTGGATGGCTATACTAGCAACGTCACCAATAGATTTCCTGCTAAGGGCATCGGCACAACATTGGCCTTCCCTGGATGATAGTGCAACTCGAAGTCATAATCCTCAATGAACTCCATCCACCTCCTCTGCCTCAAATTCAAGTCATACGTGTGAGCAGATATTTTCGACTTTATGGTGGGAGAATACCTCGAATTTCTCACCATACAAATAATGTCTCCAAATTTTCAAGGCAAATATCACATTTGCTAATTCTAAATCATCGTGGGGTAATTCTTCTCGTGAATTTTCAAGCTGGCGTGAGCCATAGGCAACCACTTTCCCTCTTGCATCAACACACAGCAGACCCTCTCGTGAGGCGTCACGATGCTGAATAACCCAACCCTCTCTCGGAATAATTAAAAGCGGAGGCGGTGGTCAATCTAACTTTCAACTCCTGAAATGACCTTTCACAAGTCTCCTCCATACAAATTTGACTCCTTAAGGTCAATCTAGTCAGCAGTGAAGCTAACACGGAGAAATCCTTCACAAACCGGCGGTAATACCAGCTAATCGAGCTGCGGATCTCAAATACACTCTTAGGTTGTGCCCAATCTTGCCTTTGCCTCCGTCTTGGATGTATCAGCAGACACCCCTTCGAAACTACATGGCCTAAGAACTTCACCTCTTCTAGCCAGAACTCACACTTCCCAAACTTAGCATAAAGCTTATGGGCTCTAAGTAACTCTAGCACCACTCTCAAGTGTTCCTCGTGCTCTTCCTCTGAAGGTGAATAAATCAAAATGTCGTCCACGAAAGCGACCACAAAAGCGATCAAAATTCTCGGAAGATCCGGTTCATCAAATCCATAAACACCCTGGTGCATTGGTGAGCCCAAGCGGCATCACCGAAACTCATAGTAGCCATAGCGTCACGGAATGCCGTCTTTGGAATATCCTCATCACGACTCTCAATGATGATAACCCGATCTCAAGTCGATCTTAGAGAAACAACAGGAACCCTTTATTTGGTCGAACAAATCATCTATCTGAGGCATCGGTGCTTATTCTTAACGTAACCCGATTCAACTTAGGTAATCTATACAAAGTCTCAAAGCACCACCTTTCTTTTTTAACAAAAAATTTGGTGCACCCGGTGAAACACTAGGGCGGATATAACCCTTATCTAACAACTCTGGACATTTGAATCTTCAATTCAACTAGCTCGGCGGGGAGCAAAGCGATAGGTGCCATAGAAATCGGCGCCGTGGGCACTAAGTCAATAGAGAACTCAATCTCTCGATCACGGTGGCAAACCCGGCGGATCCTCGGGAAAGACGTCCGAGTACTCACAAACCACCCTCGGCAACACAATCGGGGTCTCAACATCCTCACTAATCGCAAGACTAGCAAGTAGACTACTAAGCTCACTCCGCCCTCGCGGATCATACCTCGGTGGCAAAACACTACCAACCCTGTCCCCCAGAAAATGAAAACGTTCTCCGCTAACTGTACAACAAGTTACCCTCTGACGGTAGCAATCAATAAATGCCCGGTATGATGATAACCAGTCCATACCCAAAATAACATCGAAGCCCTTCATGGGCATAACTACAAAAGAGAAAGGGATTCTATGATCATCGACCTCTATATCACAACCCTTAACACCTTGTTTCAAAATCAACTCACCCCAAGTGACACTACACAAATAGGAGATGCTAAGCGAGCTAACTCCAACTCCAAAATAGATGCAAATCGTGAGACACAAAGGAATGAGGCAGCACGTGTCGATCAATACACTAACAGTGAATTGCAAAACAAGAAGGTACCTCTAACCACAGATGGAGTGGTACAAGATCTGCTTGATAACAGCATACCGCAGCGCCCAGATGACCTCTGATCAACCTGCTCACCCCTCGGAGCATAAGGCATTGCCTGATTGGACGAAGAAGCCCCTGGTTGGCCCTCGAGGCTGAGCCCGTAGTGGCGGTGACTCTGAGTCTGCCTTGAACCCGATGTAGCAGATGTGCTACCCAAGTGGGCAAAACCTCTTCATATTACTTACTGGTGACCGCCTTTGAAAACAAGAGGCGTGACCTCTACTCTGACTCTGGCTCTGAGATCGAGCTGAAGAAGATGCTGCGCTCTGAACTCCTCCCCTCTGAGGACAAACTGGAGACTTGTGGCCCAGCTGACCACACTTGAAACAGGTAATGTCTCCTGTTGCCTTTCCCGGAACTAACTTTCGGCCTTTGGAAAAGTGGATCTAGAAAAACTACTCTGAAATTTCTTGAGGAGTGATACCTCTCTACCTCCTGCCATCACTCTGGCCATCCTGACTCCTCTTGGAGCCTTTCTGCCTTTCCCCCTCTTCCTGCATCATAATCTCAGTGTGGGCTGCTGCATCAACCAATTGCCCGAAATCCCTAATCATAGACCCAACAACTCTCAGCATGAGGCCACGCCTCAACTTCTTCTCAAACTCAATGCAGCGGCGCTCCTCAATTGCCACCAACTCAGGTGCAAACCTGGACAAACTAGTGAATGCCGCTTCAAACTCGGCCACAGATAAAGCATTACGCTCAAGATGGTGGGCAGGCCGATCTCTCAACTTCTCCTGAACAGCTGGAGACAAGTACTTCTCCTGAAAAGCATCAACAAAAGCCTTCGCGTACCTCAATCGACCCTTGGTGAACTTCCTGTGACCCGCATCTCCTTGGTGGAGCGATGCCAAGGTCACCTTCAACCCTCGTCTTGATGCCTAGCATCTCAAGCGTTTTAGATTTATGCATTAGAGCCATTAAATGCGCCTTAAGCGGCTCGCTAGGATCACCTACAAACACGTCCGGTTGAGGCAGGAAGAATTCCCTCTTGAGAAAAGAAGGCCTGCATACGCCACAACTACAGAGCTTTGATTAAGGCCCTAGAATGCTTGACTCCTAAAGCTCGGCTATCTCTTGGGCCAAAGTGCCCATACCTTCTTCAACCCTCTTGGCTCGGCACATTGGCTTAGCCAACACCCTCATGAGCTAGGTATCTCCTCCGGTATAGGCACTTCTGCCTAGCACTTTGCCTACCACGCCTACTGCGACCTCGTCCTCGTCACGACATCCTAATGAAGGAAACAAAAGCGTTAGCACTCTAAATAATGTGCCAAAACTATAACACTTGCGTCCTAATACATTGGACAACAATAAATCACACTGCGTAAGCACATAATCACATAAGCACCTCTGAATTTCATTCTGGATAATAGCGGTCGAGGCGTCGCTAAAGTTCGGTTGGAAACAACATTGATCAAGTGCCTTTCCAACAAGACTTTGAGGAGACTCACGGTTCAATCAACATTCGAAACTACATTTCCATACCCACATAGTCACATAAACATGTTATCACATAAGCATATAACATTACACTAATTCTCTATCAAGCGAGAGCGAACCCATTGTGATTCTAATCACTTCCACGTACCCAAAGTATTCAAACCGATGCGCTCACGATGCAAGTTATGCGCCCTCAAAATTAAACCGAAACATGGCATGCATTAATAAAAGAAAAACGTATATTATTTAAGTCACGAGTAATATGGAATAAAACATCAAATAAATGCCCTACGGACTTACATCTTGCCAAGCCAACACTTGGACACAAATTCATGAGTTCTAACTCAAAACAAATAAAGCCCTAGGCTTGAAAGTTTACATTGTTCAAATAAAACAAATAAAAATAAAACAAGTCTTCCAATTCAATTCCTCACAAGCTAAGTCCTTGGAGGTAGTGAACCACCTGTACCTGAAAAATGAAGTTTCCATATAGGGTGTGCCACAGCCAATAGAAATACTAAACCAAGCATAAAATTAACTAAAGTATTAGCATCTAATACATGGTTAACACACTATAATCGATTACACTTTTTATGACACGAATGTCTATATTGCCTATGACACATCTTACTTTCCACCTATGGCTCAGAACCTGGCCAAATAACTCAACGGGGTTTCATCTTTTATTAACAACACTTCCAATTCCACAGGAATAACAATTCAAGTTAGACCTAATCATAACAAATACACGAGTTGGTATTGTATCAATCATAATCAATTCACTTCCATACTTCCCAATTGATACACATTTTAGTGCTGTATCAATAAAACACTTCAATATAAATAAGCACACATAAAAGTGATGCTAATGGAGTCCATCCCTATCTCCTCCCAAACAAAATCCGGTTTAGAGGTCCATCCTATCTTCCCTAAGCAGTGGAGTTCATCCTATCTCCTCCCAACAAGTCGGTTTAGAGGTCCATCCCTATCTTCCCCTAAGCAGTGGAGTTCATCCCTATCTCCTCCAAACAAATGCATATGCAATGAAACACACAATTGCCATATACAACACATAATTAATACAAAAGTTACGTATTAACTCAGCAGTCAAATAATTGACTCAATTCGATTATACCTAAAGCGCATGCAAGGTCTACAACAATCAATGGCTATCCTCCACGATAGCCCAAAGCGATTATTTCTAGCGAGAAATAAATATCACAATCTATATATATTATCAAATCACAGATGAGTGATTAAATATTCAATTACATCATCAATCTCAATTTTCCAAATCTCATGAATTTAACCAATACACAATTCCCTTTTTAAATTAATTACATGAATTAATCTATGACAAAACCCTAAGGTTTCTCCCAAAATTACTAAACTAACCCCCCACATGCGAACACCAACACTTAGGATTAAAAGCATTATACAAGGGTAGGAAATCCCTACCTCAAAGCAATGAACTCTTGAGAAGAAGGCGAAGATGTTTGCCCAAATGTCAAAAGTGCTCCAAATCCAACAATGCTCGATTAAATGAAAGCCCTCACTCTCCTCTACCTTTTTAATGAAGGAACTAGGTTAAGCATCTCTAGATAGATCAAACCCAAGGAAAAGATGAGTTGAGAGAAGAAACTTCGGAACTAGGGTTTTGGATCAAAAATTGTGAAAAAGGGCGTTTTAAAACTCTGCTGCGTTGAAATCTTTGGGCAGGCTCGCTCGGCGAACATAGTCGCTCGGCGACGGAACCTGAAAATACTCGCTCGGCGAAGAAAAGCTCGCTCGAGCCAAGAACTCGATGCTTAGTGCGCAGCCGAAGCATGCTCGGCGACAGAATGCTCGCTCGGCGAAAAACTTCAAACATACAACTCGCTCGCTCGAGCGAAGAAAAGCTCGCTCGAGCGAAAACACTCTGCTCTCAGGTCTATACTAGACGCAATCGCTCGCTCGAGCGAAGAAGTCCTGGCTCGATCCACTAGAAACAAAACTCAACCCTCGCTCGAGCGACCAAACCCTCGCTCGAGCGACCAACTCAAAAACTGGACAGCAAGATTTGGTTTCCGAACCCAACCAACCTGAAACAAACCTGCCCAACACATCCTATAACTCAATTGAGGAATTAAAGAACAACAAATATAACGAGAATCTCACGGGCGTAAGTGGGATACAATAATCAAATGGGAAAAAAGACCGGAATTAGCTATATTTGGAGTCGAGACCTAGTAAGAGTCATAGCAACTCCTGTTCCGTACAAAACACAACGGACACCCGATTTCTCACTCAACGGCATGAAATTATGAGTCTCTAAAAAAGTGTTTCTCCAATCATCTCTTCTTATCCATGTCGGTGACCAAAGGCACTTTTTACTTCCAGAAGGGTACCTATATCTCCCACTATATACAGTATTAAAATATCATCACAGTGGAAAAACATCTTCCCTCTCAATGCTTTTAATTCTCAAACTGAGAAACATTCAACAAACCCATTCATTTTGGCCTCATTTTATGATATGCTGCTACTGGTCACACAATCAAAACATGTATTAAATGTGTGAATATGCATGCATGTGTACATGCTTGTCAATAATACTCAAGTGATTAGTTAGTGAACTTTCTGGGAAAATAAATCCTCTAATATGCATTTTAACTGGTTGCAAATAAAGCCTACTTTCACAGTTGCTCAATGGGGACATTCTCTTACAAGCTTAGGTACTCTCTTTCATATAACCTAATTGAAAGCCTAGGGAGAGGGAAAGGGACTACATTCAGAATATCAGAGACAGAGAAGAGAACAGAGCAGCGACCCAAAGAGGTCGCGATGCACTCTTATTATTTGCTATCGTTGGCATTCGTATGAAAAAAAGGAAGAGGGAGAGGAGAGGGACTACATTGAATATCGAGACATAGAAGAACGAGCGGTGACCCAAAAAGAGGGTCGATCTGCTGCCGCAACTTCTTTGTGCCTTTTCGCGTGTTGTAGCGAGAGAGTAAGAGGGAGAGGAGAGGAGGAGAGGAGAAGAAGAGAAGAAGAACATACGATTGTCTTTGTAATGGATTACGTGGTGTGTGCCGTTTAGGATGGATGATAAAATGAGAAGAAGTTAGGTCAATGCTTGTTTATTCACTTGTCAACAATTTTTGGCAATAAAAATTTAAGTAAAAAAATACAAATTAATTTGTCTTTAATAATTTGATAAAAAAATAAAAAAAACTTTGCTTATAGAAATAATTGTCTTTATAGAAATTATTTGTCTTTAATAATTGTATTATTTGTCTTTAAAAAATACAAATTATTTCTATAAATTATTTGTCTTTATAGAAATAATTGTCAAATTAATTATTTCTATATTTTTACAAATTTCTATACAAATTATTTCTATATTTTTATAGACAAATTAATAGATTGGTCCAAATTAATAAATTAATATTTGTATAGAAATATAGAAATAATTGTATAGAAATTATTGTAACAATTAATATTTGTATAGAAAACATATAAATATTTGTATAGAAATTATTAATTTGCTACAAATTTCTATAAATTATTTTATCGACAAATATTTGTAACAAATTATTTCTATATTTTTGGCAAACTTTGTTTATAGAAATAATTGTCTTTATAGAAATAATTTGTCTTTAATAATTGTATTATTTGTCTTTAAAAAATACAAATTATTTCTATAAATTATTTGTCATTACCAAATTGTTTATTGACTTGTCAACAATTTTTGGCAAAAAAAAAAAGTAAAGACAAATAATTTATTAGCAACCAAATTAATTTGGTTGCCATAAATATTATTGATTTTTAGCGACCAAGCAATGTTTGTGTAAACAAATACAATTGGCGACTAAATGTTCCGTCGCTATAAATTAATTTAATTAAGCTAAAAGTTTTAGCTCCAGCATAAAGAAATTCACTTGGCGCCAAAATCAATAGCGACCAAAATTATAAATTAAATGCCAAAAGTGTAGTTTTAGTGACCACAAATATTACATGCCAATTATGTATCTTTGGCAACTAAATTTTTGTTTGGTTGCTAAAAAGTGTCACCAAAAATACTTTGTTGTAGTGTTGTCAATACTAAAATAGTAAAATTTATCTTTGATTAGAAGGTCAAACTATTGAAGGACATGATTCCCCGATGATTAATCAACCATGTGAGAATAATCTGGGGTTTTAGGACTTGTGATGAGTATAATAAGGAATGAAAGTTTTAGGACATATTCACGGTGATTAATCAACTATGGCAAAAATATCCCAAGCCTAGCAAATCTATTACCAACATATTCGACTTATGAAACATAAAAATACGATCTATGAAACATAAGAAATTATATGAAACTGATCAAAATCACACATAATTGTATCCATGTTTAATTAGTTTTTAGTTTCTGATTTAATTTCCCATTGTCTCTACAATTGGCATTTAAATGCTTGGCCAATTCTAACTTCTGTGAGGTTGCTTTCAATTTGTTCTTGTAGATGTTTAAGCTTGGTATTTGATAAACTGTTGCACCCACCTCGAGCTCTGAAGAAACTTAGGACCTATTCGGTACATTGAGGCTAATATTTTTCTTTTTCTTTTCAATATCTTTCTTTGAAAAACTTCTTTTCATATGAAAAACTAGTCTCACCGATTATGTACCATTTTACTTTTAGTCCTCTATATGAATGAATATTGAGATGAAGCCTTGAAATCATTATGCCGAGAATAGATGTATGATATCTTGAGATTTTACTAGCGATTGACGGATCGTGATGAGCATTCTGTGATGAGCTCATCATGACTAGGTAACTCTCTAATGTTTATCACATTTTTCTTCTCTAGTGTCAATGAAGATGAAGGAATGCTAGGCAAGAGCAAATTGGGCAGGAAGGGGAAATTTTGGTTTTAAATAATTGTGTCCCTCTCTACCTTAGGGAGCTTTGGTGTTTGTGATGTTGGCAACGAGAGTCCCTTGATGAAAAGTATAAGAAGTTTCAATGTGACATTGCCCTTCATCTCTCCATTTTTCTTCTCCTTTTTTTTTTTCTTTTTCCCTTCTTCTAACGTGTTTTGTAATTATGTGGTTTAGGGAAACTTGTCGAAGAGATCACTCCACAGTAATGCAGAGAAGTTTGAATTTCAGGCTGCGGTGTCTCGGCTTATGGACATCATTATCAACTCACTTTACAACAATAAAGATACCTTCTTTAGGGAATATATTTGGCATGGTAGTGAATATATTTGTGTACAGAGGACATGTTTTATAATAATTCTTTGTTTTGTATGAAATTTGACATTAAAAGTTATTCCTTTTTGGATGATTGGAAGTGAAATGGATGCAAATTACGAATGATTGATAATATATGTATTGTTATATATACATACATATATATATATATGATACATATTACGTGGAATACATACATGTTGTGGACAAATAAATTAAAAAATAAAATAAAATCATGTTTTTGGCGACTACACAATTAGTAGCCAAATATGAAGTAAATATTTTTAGCGACTAAACAGTTAGTAGCTAAAAATAAAAATAAAATGAAAAAAAAACATTTGGCTACTAAAAAATTAGTAGCTAAAAACAAAAATAAAATGGAGAAAACTTTTAAGCTACTAAATATTCAGTAGCTAAAATAAAAGTAGATTTTAGGCAACTAAGAGTTCAGTAGCTAAAAAAAATAAAATGAAAAAAATAAAAAAATAAGACGAAAAAAAAACCCTTTGGCACGACTAAAACTTTGGTCGCCGTAGATACTTCAAGTTTTGGCGACCAAAGTTTTAGTAGCAGAAAATAAGATTTTTGGTGACTAAAAATATTAGTTGCCATCTATAGGACTTTTGGTGACTAAATATTTTTTAGTCGCCAATACCTTCCCTGACAACCTTCCCACGACCAATCCAGCGACCAAAATATTTAGTCGGGCCAAAATTTTTGGCAACTAAAATCATACTTTTGGCGACTAAAAATTAGTTGCCAAAAGTGAAATTTCTTGTAGTGTTGTCTTTCTAACCGTCTTTTTTAAAAACATAGTAAGAGATTAGAACATTCCATAATAGGTGATTTGGTCTCTATTTGTTTTCTCCGCATAGTAAAGATAGCAATAATAAGTGGGTTATATGATCAAATCATGCTAAAAAATCCTATATCATAAAATAGTAGAAGCCGATTTTCGATTGGGTGAGAGGGGGTGCTCAATCTATGTCCATCCCCTCTCATGCCTAGGTTCTCAGCGAGACACTTTGATTATGATGGATCATGGCCTTTGGAGTGCAGTCATGAGTTTCCTAATTTTTCATAAAAGATTAGATGGCGACTCTGAGTCTGGTGTTGTAGTCCATTTTTGGCATTTCTTGTGATTAGTGAATTTTCTATAGATTTGCCAGATTTTAACTCTCATTCTATTTCACATTGCACTCGTGGAACCATACTGAGGGCTCAAGCTATCGAGCGCACTTGGACCTTCCCCAATCTGGGAGATCCCACAGCAATGTGCTCTTTTTGTTGTGTAAGGAGGATTACCCTAATATTACTGGCAAATTACATCGATGTCGTTGCATTTTTCCTCCTTGTTTCATTTTGGTTCCTATCATTTTAATTAGCTAATTTTTACCTTTTATTTTAAATTTTATGTTTAATTAATCCAATTGATAATGTCGATTAAGATTTTTAAAATAAAACAATTATTGAGTAGGTTGAAGATAACTCACTAAATTGAATAAGTTACAATTTTACATATAAAAACATTATACATGTCACTTATGTGCATATTTTTCTTCAAAAAAATTTTAAAAATTATAATCAATTAAACCAAATTGAGATAAAATCATAAATTTAGAGTCAAAATTGAATTAATTAAAATTATAAGGATCAAATTAGCATAAGAATCGAACTAATAGGAACGACTGGTATAATTTGTCCTAATATTAATGACAGTGGAATTTACAAGTCAAGAAAAAATTCTCTGTAGAATTATGTTTGTACGAAAGGAAAATTGCAACCATGGAAGATTAACAGAAGAGCAAGGTCATCTTGACCAGAGTAACAAAAAAAATTAAGGGCACTGAAGAGAACATTGACGGACTGTTCGATGCAGGACCAACTTCGAGTGCCAGGAAAGGTGACCTTATGGGGACGGAAAACTTGGGTAACTCAAACAATTTAGGGCACCCAGTGGAGTCTGTAAAAGAGCAACAAGCTCTTCTCTCTGCAACTTCTAAATTGAGTGAGGCAACACAAAGCTGAGTGAGTAATTAAAACAAACATACAGTAGGCAATATAAAAACTGAACTCAATTGCATATTTTATTCATCTGGAAAAGCTCCTTAAATAGAAAGAATTATCTTGTCTTGGCAATGTGCCCAACTAATAATAGTGGGCTAAAAATTACCTGGCGCTAAAAGTAAGAAAATGGTGAAAAAATGACATGATTTTATTGGATGGACACATGGCCATGTGGTCCTCCTAACTCATAAAATAATTTTTGTAATTAGAGACCTATGAAGCACAGATCACGAGTCGGATCACGAATGCGGTATGGGTGAGATGCGTCAAACTTTATTTTATTGTTATTTATTTTTTTTTATAATTTATGGCTAAACATCCAACATACAAATCAAAGTTTCAATATCAAAACTAAAAAAACATCTTATCTAAAAATTATATAATTCTTTCTTTTTCTTTTTGATTGTCTAAAATATGATGCAAAAGAGAGTAAAACCATGACTCATGGGTACGGTGTTGGAAATAAATTACTTAACATTTTCAAAATTGAAAAAGAATAATTAATGCTGCAATAAATTCTAGCAGCTGCAATAAATAAATAAATAAATAAAATACCTCGCCGAACCGGTGCCATACCCATGTCGTACCCACAATATACCCAAATGTATTTGCTGTACCCTGCATGTATTCAACGTACCCAGTATGTGTACCTACACCCGGTAAATACCTAGTACTTGTACAACACTATTTTTGAAATACCCACTCGTACGACACCATTTTTGAAATACCCGTGCCTCCAACAATTAAGGACCATTAAAGACCCACTATCTACACTAACCCATGTTCAGGTAAATCTCCTAAAAACAGTGAAAAACTAATCAAAAACTTCAGATAGAAATGGACACAAGCAACCAAATAAAATAGACACTACTAGACACATTAGACTCATAGAAAACATAAAATAAACTTATAAATTTGTGCATTATTCTTTAACACTCTCCTTTAATGCAAAAACTTACAACACCTAAAATATCCCTCAAATACACAAATTTCTCCAAAGAAAGTGGTTTTGTGAATATGTCTGCTACCTGTTCATTTGTGCTGCAATATGCCATATTGATGCTGATAGGTAATATGATTTTACTATCAGTGATTGATCATTTAGACAGTAAAGTTTACAATCATTTCTACACACATTAGGTAATATGATTTTTTTTTTTTTTTTTTTTTTTGTGTCTGTGATTGGTCATTGATTCAGAGTCTCCCAGTTGTCTCAGATGTAGTAAATTGGTTCAAAACTAGGTGATCCAGTGAGAAGCAACACACATTATTTATCCAAAAGAACCAAAAAATACCACGTGTTATGCATTACTTAATTATAAAAAATAAAAAAAGTGAAAATAGTAAAAATAATAAGAAGTAAAAAATGGAGCCAAATGGAGGACAACATCTAGAAATGTTTAAAATTGATCAGCACGATCACTATTGAGTTAAACAACAATAAAGAAATTATATTATAATGTAAGATTTGCGGTTATCGGTTGCTCAAATGGTAGAGCACAACTATGCATGAAAGGGCTGGGCAAGAATCCATATGATCGTCAAAACCAAATGGCATGAATCAATTCATCACAAAATGGACGGTTTTGATGGTTCGAACGAACAAATGTAGAAGTAGTTTTCTCAATCCGTCTAAGTTTGGATGGGTGACGGCTAGAAGGTCACTCGATCCAACCCGATCTGCAAGCACCCCTAATGCCTTATAATCTCAATCTCACTATCTTTTATGGTGTAACATAATTACGGTATGGATGTGGGTTTGACCTCATGGAAAGTAGTTAAATGGACATACAAAAACTTAAGAATAATGTTATACATATAGAATTTCTATACAAAAAACTCAAACATAATAATGTGTCTCATTAATAGCCGTTCATTGAAAGTCTAAATGCCCATCACTTTAGTTTATAATTGCAAGAATACCATTGTCACATCATTTTTGTCAAGTTTTACATATGAATTTTGTGAGAAACCGTATATTACAAGATGTGAATAATAAATTAACTTATCTAGAAACTATTTAATAAAATGTATAAATTAACTAAAAATTATTCCAATTTAGTCTCTAACAATAATATTGCTAAGAATAAATAATTTTGTAGGTATTCAATATTTTTCGTTTGTAATTATTTTTTACGAAGATTCAACTTAATAATTATCTTTACTAAATATCTTAGTTGAAAATTTTATTTAATCAATTTTTAATAAACCCACACAAATATACAATTGTACAAATTTATCATTCAATTCAAAAAAAAAAAAAATAGCATTAGGTGGCCAGCGGGGTTGAGTCACCCCACCGCTTGTCTCTTTGTATGGTACGCTGCACATAGACTATTAAATAGTTTGACTTTTTGGTTATTTGGGGCTAAAAAACTTCATGTGGGATGATTTTTTCGGATTTTTTTGACTTTTGTGAAGTGAAAAATAAAATAATTATACTTTGAATGTAATTTTTTATCTTATTAATTTTTTAGCCAAAAAACTAACTCAACCAATATGCCAAACCAGTGCTATGATGAAAGCATTCGATATTGGAAGATTCGTATTTATACATCATAATGAATGTTTGTCATGCCCCGAAAATAATCCCACATAACTATTACATCAACCCACTTCTAAAATGAGATATTAACCAAAATCATTTACATGGTTCCAAATATCTACTAAAGTATTCTCCCATGCCAATATACATTTATTTACAAACTAGTACATGAATCTAGAGCAAGTAAAAGAAATCATTGAATTACAACAAATAAGGCCCTTAAGGGCTTACAAGTTCCAAGGCAATAGCCCGGTTACACATAATGGTCTCTCGGACCCAAACACATTAGCCCTTGGCTTACAATAAATATCACGACAAATATCACAACAAAATAAGAGTCAAACTACTCTTCTTCAAACATCTCCACGCCCTTAGCTTGGCGGGGTCACTACATCTTTACCTGCACCAATTTCCATAGGGGTGAGCATAAAGCCCAGTAAAGATTTCTCACAAAGTATATCTGATTATGCCAATACCATCAATGTTAAAATGCATATGTAATGCCATGCAAGTGCCAATAGTGAAGGAAATCTTATTTCAATGCACCATTTCAAAATCATCATGTTCTCAATAATATTCAATGCACTATTTCAAATCCACCATGTTTTCAATAATGTTATGCAATCTCATCAATTTCAAACTTTCAACATTTAAATCAACATGGGCAGTAAATATGACACTGGTAATCCCTAGGTTGGTGTCTACAAGTAGACTCTACGAGTACTACCAAACTGTCATTTTTATTAGTATTAACCGAAAGGCTCGACACCTATCCGTGCGGCTTTCGAGTCTTTCACCCTGGACACTCAAGCCAACTTATCAAATTCATCTACACCCCCTATCCGGACTTACCAACGTATTTACCCCATACACATTTCCATTAGTTCTCATTACAATGATCTTTCTCAAAATGAATGATTTTCCAACTCATGTCATGATATGCAATAATGACTTTAAAACAATTGAGAATATGATGCAACAATTACTAACTCATAGCATTCTTTTATATTCAACAGAAAGAAACATGTCAACAACCATATTCAACATCAAATTTTCATTTCCTCACCATGTTCTTTCATAAGATACCCATGCGTCTCCAACGCATAATTACACTTTCTTATTTTGCACAATAGCCATGTGTCTTTGACACACCAGAACAATTCCTCAACATTACGTCATCATGACCAAACTTTCAATATGGCTAACATGCCATCATTCATTCCACTTTCCCATCACACTACGATTAAGCATTTTCATATCACCTATGGCACTCAACAACTTGCCATCCTACTACTTTACATAAACATACTATTATCAATGGATTTTAAAAGAGGACTTAGCCACCAACACATATATATTTATATATATCATAACTTTGCTATCATGTTAAACATTTGGTGAGACTTAGTCGCATACATGCTCTGATACAAGAAAATATATAATTTCAAAGGTACATTCATTATCTTTCAAAAGCCCCAATTTCTAGGGTTTTCATAGGAAATAAACTTTCATCATTTAAAAAAAAAAAAAACTCCATCTAGTAATTTTGTTTGAGTTTAGTAAAGGGAAACCCTCAAGAAGTGGTAGAAGATTTAGATATAAACCCCCATTCAAAACTCTCTCTACATTTTGAATCAAAACCAATAAAATCAACACAAAACATCAAGAAAATTTTTAAATCAACAACAATGTAGCAAAACTTGTATATATAACTCAAGAAATCCCTACCTCAAGCTTGATGAAGAGAGAGGAGATAAATCCCTAACTCCAAGGATGAGAGAGAGCTTGATTTCAACCCGACCAAGTGAAGCCCTTGCCCTAGATCTTCAAGATTTAGAGGGAAGAGATGTTGATCTTGACCGAGGTTAGCAAAATCAAAGAGATTTAGGTGTTTGAGGAAGTTTTCTAGAGAGAAGGGAGAGAAATATAGGGTTTAGAGTGAGAGAGATATGTGTATAATGAGTGAGACATTCGGACCAAAATGTTACATAAAAACAGAGCTCGAACTGCCTAGTTGGTTGCTCGTGCGGCCTTCTCCACCGCTCGAGCGCCCTATCTTGACCACTTGTGCGCTTTAGACAGAATCGGATTTTTTGGGTCTAAGCCTCCACCGCTCGAGCGGCCTAGCTCATTGCTCGAGCGGCCCAGCCCTGCACGTGCGGCCCAAGCCCAGCCATCCAAATATTCTGCTTCGCTCCTGGCACTCCAGACTCACCCGCACACCCTCCGGAACAAGTGAAATTCAACACCGAATAAAAAAAACACTAGAACTCCAATCTAGGGAACCATCCTGGACATTTCAAATCCAACGAAGGCAAATGGAGAACGAAGCGAAGAAAGAAAGAAAGGGAAAGGAAAGGAACCCGGCCGTCATAACATTCATCTATATATGCACGCAACTCTTCACTGATCGAGTAGAGAGAGAGCACTAAAGTTAAAATACATATATATACATATATTAAGAAAAAGCCTAGAGTTTTCTCACCCTTTCACTACCTCATTCGTTTGAGAACATACTATTTTAGTGATTTTTTAATTTTTTGTAAAATATGAGACAAAAAAAAACTTGTATGTTTGGAATGACTTTTTAATTTTTTATGAAAAGATGTGAAAAAAGTAGAGAGAAAATGGAATCTTTGACTTTTTAGTATATGTTGTAAACTTTTTGGTATTTTCAGTAACTTTTTGGCTTTTAGGTTAAAACTATTAGGGGATGTTTGATTGGAAGGACTAGATAAAGGGGATTAGAATCCATCACACCTGAATCCTGGGACTGTGAATCCCTAAGACTATTTGGTTGGATTAGATGTGTATCCCGTGTTTATTTTCTCATGGGATTAGATGTCTGGAAAGGACTATTTTTAGTGAATCCAATGTTTGGTTGGACGGATTGGATAAGGATAAATGATCAAAAAGACTATTTTACCTTTTTTCAATTGTTTACTAAGTAATAGCAATATTAAATCTATTTTTAAATTTAATCTTTATTTATAATTAATTAGTGGACCACAATTAATTCTTTAATTTTTTCAATGTTTCAAACAAACATGTGGTGACCGAGTGCGCTACTCATTTCGTTTTCCATCATTTAACTTTGGGTTGGTCGTGTTGGGGTATCAGTTTGACTAGAAATCTTGTTAATCGTTTGGGTTTGTTGTGCTTGGGAGTTTTTCTCAAAACTTTGTTCTTGTTTATTTCGGTGTTGAATTTCACTTGTTTCGGAGGGTAAGGGTTTGGTCCGAAGTGTCAGGGATTGAGCCGAGGAAATTTTGGGTGAGGACCGAGCCCGCGTCTTGAGACGGGCTTGGGCATCTTGAAGAGCGCAGAGTGAGAGGGAAGAACCACACATGCGAATGAGGTGTCACGTGTGCTGAATCTGAAAATTTTCTTTTTCTTCTTTCTTTGGGCTAAGTGTATAACATTTCCTACACCTCTCTCTCTCTCTATATATATATATATATATTTCCTACATCGACACCACTAAATCCTTGATTTCTCCAAATCCTCAAACATTTTGACCTTCGTTCCTTGATTAAAGTTGGAGAGCTAAGCTAGAGCTTCATTGTGTACGGTGAAGATCGGGTTTCATCACCGTTGATCTTTGGGCTTTCATCTCTTTCTCTCCAAGAACTTGAGGTAGGGATTTTCTTAGAGTTATATATATATTTTGCAAGTTTTTGGTTGATTTTGAGAGTTCCTCCTTGATTGATTTGAAAGTTGGTTTTTGGCTCAAGAAATTAGCGGCTTTGTAAAAGGAATTCATCTTTTGTTTCTTTTTAAAGATTTTCTTCAATAGTTGAATCACATTGGCTTAAGAATGATGTTTTCAGTGAGGTTTTACTAAAAGATGAAAAAATGTCTAGTTTTTGTGAAAAACCTAGAAATTGGGGGGTTTTGGAAAAATGTTGGGGATTTATGGATTTTCTTGGGTTAATGAAGGAGTGAGTGGAAATTTCATATTGTTGTTTGCAAATATGGAAACTTCTTGATGTATGAGAATTTGGAGACCTTACTTGAATTTATTGTTAAATGCATATACATATGTAGTTATGAAACGATACATTGTTGAGTTCCATGATATATGAGAATTGTGATTTTGGAAGTTGATGTTCAAAACATTGCATATAGTCTTGAAATAACTAAGATGTTGAGAATTGTACAAGATGAGGAAATGTTACTATGTGTTGATAGATTTAATTGAACATGTGGTTATTATCGTATTATTGTTGAGATACTTAAAAATGGAGAAAATGTTAGGATGCATTGATAGTTATTGCTTTACATACTCATTCAATTAATCGTTATACATTTTGAATCGAGTTTGGAAACGTTTACATTGAGAAAAGAATATTTCGAAATGAGAATTATTAAAATGTTTTGGGGTAAATACGTTGGTAAGTCTGGATAGGAGGTGTAGATGAAATTGATTAAGTTGGCCTGAGTGTTCAGGGTGAAAGACCGAAAACACGCACGGAGGAGGTACCACTTTCCTTCCGGTTAGCAACTGGTAAAGTGGGGCTTTGGTAGTACTAGTTATGCATCCTTGCAGACACCAACCTAGGAATTACTTGAGTCGTATTTACCGCCCCTCTGAAATAAATTGTAAATTTCCAAATCGTTGAGATCTCAAATTATCATTAAGCATGGTGGTTTTCACAAGATGAAAAAAAAAAAAAACGTAATCTTCTTTTAAATGGCATAGCATGACATTTGCATTTCATATTGGGAATCTTGCATAAATGTATATACTTTATTAAGGATTTTCTATTTGGCTTCATGCTCACCCGCCAATCTAGAGCGTAGATATATGTATATAAAGCACAAGGCTTTGTTTTGTTGTGATTGTATTTTGTAAGCCTAGGGCTATAACTGTTTGAGTCTGAGAGACTATATTTTTTTGTATAACCGGGCTTAAGCCTTGGAATTTTTAAGCCCTCAAGGGCAATTTATTTACTTTTGAATTTGATGTTCCACATGCTATAGATTCATGTATGTAATGTCATTGAATGTATAATTCGCATGTGGGACTATTTTGTACAAACTTTAATGATCAATGTTATGATGATTTGGGAATTGCTATTATTCTATAATGAATGTTAGTTGATGCACCTAGATTATGTTGTAGAAATTTTGGGGCGTTACAAAACATTTTTCCAATAATTATATTTTTTAATGGTCACAGTCTTTCAATATAAATAAGACCATTTCCTTTCTAATTTTTATCGAATAGAAAAAAAATATTATTATTTTTTATCAGTAAAAAAAATAACTTTATTAATGCATAGAATGAACAAAGTATAAATGCATCAACAAAGAAAGAGCAAAAAGCACACACCCAAAAACCAAAAGAACAAAAAAACAAAAGTTGAAGAGATTTCCACAAAAAGCCTTCACACCCATAGATTAAAAGCAACATACCAACAATGTTTCAAGGCTCAAAAAAAAAAAAAAAAAAAAAAAAAGAAAAAAAAAAAAGAAAAAACTAGCAGCAGCAACATCCATTAAAAAAACAACAACCATCTATGAGTTTTTTCAAGGCTCAAAAAAATAAAATAAAATAAAATAAACAAAATACAAACCCAGTACCTACCAACAACAGAGGAAGCAAATGATATATGATGAGGGCAAAATAGACTTTTTACGGTTTAATCCCATGGGATTGTTATCCCATGAAAATTGTCCCGCACCCCCCCTCCCCCGGACAATGTAATCCCACATATGGGCGGATAAGGAGTCCGGCCGGACTCCATGTCTGGCGGACTAAAAAAAAACAAACGCTGGATAAGGGGCTTCCAATGGATTTCAATCCAATCCCATACCCCAATCCTTCCAATCAAACACCTCCTAACTTCCCAAACGAGAAGTAAAAAAACCCTTAATACCTTCTCATTCTTTTTCTTCAATTTTAGATTTTATTTAAATGCTACGAGGTTAAAAGTCTTGATAGAGCTTTGTTTGTAGTTGCATATATATATTAGATGTTTAAAGGTTATTTATATATCAGTAGCCTTAAAATCATAATATAATCTTGGATTTAGGATTGCATGTGTAGTTTGTGATATTAAATAGATAATTGCAGATTTTAAGTGGTTTGATCATATGGTTATTAAATCTGTTAGAATTTTGTACGAATTTTTATACAATTTCATACTCAAAATTTCTAGATGGCTTCTTCTACAAGGTTGTTAAGAATGATGTCTAGATCACCTCAATATATATATATCAATTATTTTAGCTCTGTACGAATTTATATGAAATTTTAATTAAATCTAGATTTTTAGACAGATTTTGCTTCATGTTTGAAAAATCACTAAAAATCCTATATTAGATCAAATCTGGTATTTTCTAAGTTAAAAATGAAATTTGAGAAGTCTAGTTTCATCCTCAATTTTTAGATTATAGGTTTGATTTATAAATTTCAATGTGGAATTATTTTAAGAAAATGTGAAGAATCTGTGCCATGTAATTTCTTGTAATTTTGTAGAATTATTTAT
Organism: Camellia lanceoleosa; assembly: GCA_025200525.1. Lineage (NCBI taxonomy): Eukaryota > Viridiplantae > Streptophyta > Magnoliopsida > Ericales > Theaceae > Camellia > Camellia lanceoleosa. The sequence goes on along the minus strand of CM045770.1, from coordinate 125,952,539 downwards.
AATTTATTTTTGGGGAAAATTACAAATATACCTCCTGAGGTTTGCTTAAAGTATAGATTGCCCCTATAGTTTAAAAAATTACAAATACCCCCTTGTTAAATTTTTTTTATTTAATAAAATTAACTACAAAAAATTCATAATTGCTCTTCTATACAATAATAAAATTACCTAAATTATTAATTGAAACATATTTATAATATCATTAAAAGCATTAATTGACTTGATGATTTATTAATAAAATAGGTGATTTGTTATGAAATTAGAAATCTCAAGGGGTGGAATGTAATTTCTAAAATCACAGGGGGTGATTTGTATTTTAATCAAACCACAAGGGATGTATTTGTAATTTACCATTATTTTTGGGAAATTCATTTTTACAAATGACCATAACATTTTGTTGAATATTTCTAAGATCTACATGAATTTTAGAATTGTCTAAATAATGTATTTGTAATTTTAACTACAAAATTTATGTTCTGAAAATTCTAGGTAGAATATTAAAATAACCAAGATTACCACTTCAATTATTTATTATAACTAAAAATAAGTGTTGTGCTAATCTGTTTAATTGGATCTTGTAAATTAGTAGGTCATACATGTGCGTTGTTGTGATTTATTTTAGTATTTAAAATTATTATTTCACATCATAATTTGATTTAACTATTTACAATAATTTGTACATTGATTGATTATTGTGGAATGTATGTGTTAATATTTTCTGTTAAAATTATAATAAAATGGCATTACATCAATGGTGATCTAATTTTGTAATTATTTGTGACTATATAAAAATTAACTAAAATGATCAACATAGTGTACAAAATCAACGGTTGACGAGTTAATACTGGTTATTCAGGAAGAGTCATTTTTGAGAATTATTATGTAATTCGTGTCGCAAAACCCTAAGATGACACAAGACTTATTTGAACCATTTTCGATATTCAATTTTGGAATAAGAGTGGATGTGCAGGTAGTATACAAGGAGGTTATGTACCCCTAACAAACCATTCCCTTGGGGCACAAATATCACTGCTTGGGTATGTAACTCTAGACATGGGCATCCCTGGTAGTTACGGTTGGTAACACTTGAATAATTGACCAATGGGGATTTCAAATTAACCATAGTCATAGCATGGTGTTTGGTAAGTTAAATCTTTTTAGTGAGATTTTGAGTGTAACGCCTCGAAAATATTTCAATAAGAACTACCCACATTAATGATCATTCGCTAGATAATAACAATAATCCTTCCATCTTTCCATATTTGATTAACAGAGTTTAATACAAAAGTCCCACATGCGGTATACATTCAACGATATAAGAGAGCACCTGAATCTATAGCATGTAAAACATCTAGCTGCAAACAAGATAAGTAAGATGCCCTTACGGGCCACAACTTCCAGGGCTTAAGCCTGGTTACACAAAAGTGGTCTCTCGGACCCAAACCAAAAATAGCCCTCGGCTTTTCAATTAATCACAACAAAGTAAGAGTCCACTACTTTTCTCAAAATACTTCCACGCCCTCAATTTGGCAGGATCACCACATCTTTACTTGCACCAAAACCCATAGGGGTGAGCATATAGCCCAGTAGAGAATTATAGCGATTCTGGGTTTACCCTTGTTGTCTGATGATGGGATGTCAGATTGATGTAGTTGATTATTATCTTGTTTACATCCTTTTATACCTTGTATTTGAGTTATGGGATGTGTTGGGCAGGTTTGTTACAGGTTGGTTGAACTTAGGAACCAAGTCTAGTCGCCCAGGTTTTTGGCTGGTTCGCTCGAGCGGAGAGGTTTACGGTCCGGCGGGGACCTGTTGTTGCTTGTCGCCGGCGGGTTTTGGGAGCTCGGCCTTGATACACCCATCCGGTATCTTGTGCTTCTCGCAAAACCTGCGGTGTGGTTTCTATGCTCGGCGGGTTTTACGAGCTCGGCGGGATTGTTGGCGCTTCGCGGACAATACCTTTTGGTAGGAGTCGAGGAGAATATTTTCGGCGGGTTGGATTCCTTTCACGCGAGCGAACTTTATTTTTTGTTTCTTGGCGCTCGGCGGACCTTGTTGAGCTTCGGCGGACCATATTTATGTGTCTACGCGCCGGCGGTGTGTTTCGCTCGGCGGACCTGTCGTCTCTTGAGAGTGGCTGGGCATTTTAAATCTCTTTTCACTTTTCTTTCTCTCTCCTACTTTTCCAAAACGCCATTTTCAGAGCTTCTCACTCTAAAACCATAACTTCTCTCTAGGGTTTGATCTAGGTAGAGTGTTCTTCTTCCCTTCGGCCTTTGTAAAGGTTGGGTTGATCGTCGGGGGTGTCGTTTTGATCCAAAAAGTTTGGTGTTTGGAGCGTTTTGATTTTGGTCTCTTATCCATTCGAGCTCCAACTTTGAGGTAGGGATAACCTACTCCTCTCTATGAGTTTTGTCTTTAAATTTTAGTATTTTGAGATGTTGGAGTTGATTTGGTAATTTTGTGAAAGTTTGGGGCTTTTATGTAATTTTATGAAAGTTGGGGTTTTATTTAAAATAAACCTATATGCATGGTTAGTATTAAGAAATGAGATTAATGTGGAATTATTGGTGAAAAATGGAACCATAAGGGTTGAAATGTTAATTATGGAAAATGCCCTAATTACATTGATTGATTAATTTGAAAAATTAATTGTGGGAAATGAGGAATTGGGTTGAAAATATTGAGATTGGAAGTACATGGGAAAAAGGGGTGTAGTTGAATTACTTATCACTCACCGAATTGAAATGTTGATTTAATATCCATTTTGTGCATTTACTTTCTGTATAGAAATAACTGCTTTGGGCTATCGGTGGAGGATAGTCTTGATTGTTGTAGACAATGCATGATGATTAGGCAAATTGAAACTAATCAATGGGACGTGTCATAGAGTATGACGGTTGATAGAATACATTAATTTTATGTATTGATTGATTGTGTATAGAACCTATGTATTTATATGCGCTTTGTGTAGAGGAGGAGATGGGGGATGTACTCCGCGGTTTAGGGGAAGATGGGGGATGTACCTCTAAACTGGATAGCGTTGGGAGGAGATGGGGGATGTACTCGTGAATCTGACTCATATGCTTGTCTAAAGAAGTGAAGATCTGACTCATATGCTTAGCTTTGAGCAGTATAGATATAGCTCATACGCTTGTCTAGAGAAGAGTAGATATAGCTCCTATGCTTATCGTTTGTTGTGTGATATAGTTCTTATACTTATCTGTTGAGACGTTGATACAGCTCATATGCTTATCGGTTAATGTGATGACATAGCTAATGTACCTATCTGTCGAAAATGGAAAATGAAATGTAACATAGACTTGTGAGTCATGTAATCAAAATGTGGTATAAGTGGATGTTTCGGTGTTAGCCATCTATCAACTGCTAATCTTTTAGTCATTATTCATAGTTGGTTTAGTGTATTTCTACTGGGCTGTGGCTCACCCTATATGGGAACATCATTTTTAGGTACAGGTAGCATGCCACCTCCAAGGACATAGCTTGGGAGGCTAGAGGCGAACAGACTTTTTGTTGTCTTTCTTTAATGTATTACATGTAAATTCAAGCTAAGGGCTTAATGTGTAAATGAGTTAGCACTCTACTTTTTGTAACCAAGTGTTAACTTGGAAAGCTGTAAGCCCTTAGGGCATTTGCTTTTGTTGTTAACATGTAATACTTTTTGTAGTGAAACTCTGTTAATGGAAGAATGTGGATCTTTTATACATATCAATGCATGTCTATATTGTTAGGTTTTATGTTGTTATTTTGAGGGCGTTACAAGAATCCTTAACAAAGCATGTACATTTATGCAAGATTCACAATATTTTATGTAAATGCATATGTTATGCCATGCCATTTGAACGAAATCTCATATTATGCTTTTCTTGAAAATCACCATGCTTTCAGTCAACATTTATGCAACCTCATTAGTTCCCACACTTCCAATTTTAAATCATAAGGGGGCGGTAAATACATCACTGTTAATCCCTAGGCTGATGTCTGCAAGTAGACTCTACGAGTATTACCAAACAGTCATTTTTACCGGTATTAACCGGAAGGCTCGACACCTATCCGCTCGGTTTTTTGGTCTTTCACCAAGGACACTTAGGCCATCTTATCAAATACAACTACACCCCCTATCCGGACTTACCACGTATTTACCCCTTTAACATTCTTATAGTTCTCATTACCATATAACCTTTCTCAATGCAAATGTTTTTCCAAAACTCATGTCAAGATGTATAAGGATGACAAAATTTACATGAGGAGGTGATGTAACAAATGATATACCATAACCTTTCTTTCATTTCCTTTCTTCCAATGCCAATCACACAAAATATTCACATGCACTACCAAAACTATCAATATGGCAATAACTTCTCATCATGAAAAACTATTGGCATTCAATTCATATCAAGACTATAAGAAATTTTCAATATCAACTTTCAAGATTTTAATCCTCCAATCCATGATACTCAACAATTATCATATCACAAAATATATATTCTTATGCTCTTAGTAATAGTTTTGAAAATAAGTTCTCTACTCTCTATATCAAGAGGATTGTCAACTTCCCTTTTTCTACTACATTGTGAAACCCACACTCACATACCCAATAATCATAAGAAAGAAATCTATTCTATGGATTTTCCATGTTTTCAAAAAGCCCCAAATCTTCTAGGTTTTTTACAAAATCTTACATCTTCCGTTTCTTTAAAAAGAAATCCCACAACACACTTCAATCTTAACACTTATGACCTACCATTTCACAAATCCTTTTTAAAAGAAGTAAGGTGAGTTCTTCAACAAAATCACCAATCTCTTGAGCCCAAACCCTCATTTTCGAAATACATGGAGAAGCTCACCAAAAACCAACCAAACTTGCATAAACACACATATAACTCAAAGGAAAACCCTACCTCAAGCTTAATGGAGAAGATGAAATGAAACCCTAGCCCTTGAAAAGGAGAGAGAGAGCTTTGATTTCTTCAACCCAATGAAGCCCCAACTTTAGATCTTCAAGATCTTGAAAGAGATTATGATGTTCTTGATCCAAGATGGGCAAAATCAAAGAGGTGTAGATGTTTGAGGGGTTTTCTAGAGAGAAGGAGGAGAAATATAGGTTTTAGAGTGAGAGGGAGATGAGTATAATGAAAGATATATTCAGATCAAAATGATACAAAAAACAGAGTTTCGGACTGCCCAGTTGGCCGCTCGTGCGGCCTTCCCCACCGCTAGAGCGGCCCACCTTGACCTCTCGTGCGGCCCACTTTCTCCGCTCGTGCACTCTAGACAGTAGCAAAATTTCTGGGTGTCAAACTTGGCCGCTCGTGCGGCCCCTCCCACCGCTCGAGCGGCCCAATTCCGCACGTGTGGCCTAGGGCCCAGCACGTGCGGCCCTGGCCCAGTAACTCAAAGTTTCAACTTCGTCCCTGACACCCCAAACTCACCCGTGCACCCTTCGGGACAAACAAAATTCAACACCAGAAGAAAAAGAATTTGGAAACCATTTCCGGACACTTCAATTCAACAAGAATAAAAAGAGAATGAAGCAAAGGAAGAAAGAATAAAGAAAAAAAGAAGGCCGGTCGTCACATTGAGTGTTACCTGTAACGCCCCGAAATTAATACAATAAACCATCCACGGCGATAAGTAAATAACAATAAAAATTAGACTATAATATCCTTCCATTACATAAGACTCAGTTGTACAAAAGGGTGACACATGCGAATATACATTCATAAGTCCTAACCCTGAATTTATAGCATGTGTCAACAACAAAATATGAAATAGAAGTTAAACAGAGAATTGAAATGCCCTGAAGGCTACAACTTTCCAAGACTGTACTTGGTTACATCAAAATGGATTTAAATCCAATATAGATAAAGCCCTAGGCTTGTACAAAATAATTACAACAAATAAACAAAATAAAGTGTAGACACCCCATTTTTGACCGTTCTCAAGACTTGGACGTCACCGTTGGGACACTCGGTGATTATCTATGTTTGTGTTCGTTTGGAGTTCCCGGAGTTCTCGGCTACGCGCGCCCTGCCTCAGGACCTCCGAACTCGACCGTTTGTGTTTGGTTTTGCACCAAACACTTGTGATTTGCCTTTGAGGGGCAGGGAATGCTTTGTGAGGCATCCCTACACACCACCGGCTAGGGCTAGAGGCCACCGGCTGGCTGTAGTTGTCACCGGCACTATATTGTGCCGGTCGGCACTATTTTGGGCGAAATGACCAATTTGCCTAGCCGACCACTGTGCACTTGCTTTCTGAGATATTTTCAGACAGCTGTGTGCAATTGTCTTTCCCTCCATACACGTGTATGGAGGGATGAGCTTGCTTAATGGCTAAGCTTGTAAGCTTTTGGCCTATAAGAGGGAAAGCTCTTCCCTTTGCTCAGGGGTTGGAATTCTTGAGAGGTTTCAGCCATTTTTAGAGGGAACCAAGCTCTGGTTTTAGGGTTAAGATAGATACACATCCTATATCTCCCTTTCTCTTTTGCTTTCTAGGTGTTTTAGTTCATATTATTGCACTAACACACCTAGTCTTCCACCTTTTCTTGGTATTCTTGAAAATCAGAGCTTATTCTTGAAGTTCTTGATTGGTTTTGAGTCCAAAGAAGCCACAACATCAAGCTTTGTGAAGAGGTCTACAAGGGTAAGAACTTTACTCCCTTTTTACCCCATTCTTGCACCTTCTTTTTACCTAGCTTAGAACTGTTTTTGTGCTTAGCACATAACACAAAAAAGTTCTGATTTTTGACCCTCTTTATTGTATATTAAGAGTGTTTTGTGGTTTGGGGAAGTTTGACCCCCTTTAGGCCTTGAAAAGGGTCCCTTTTGTGCCATTTTGGTTGAGATCCGAGATTTTGGTGAGAGGATCTCTTCACCACTGAAATCTTGAGTGATTTCAGTGGTGAAGAGCATACCTTGAAGTCTCAAGAAGGAGAGGGCCACCCCCTCTCCTTGATGTCCTTGAAAAGGACAAAATTTTGCTTCCTTAAGGAGCTCCATGCTTGAGTGTGTGTTGAGCATGTTTGACTTGTTTTCCATGCTTATATTGCCATGTTATAACATGATTTCAAGTTGGTTTTAGTACTCTTTGCATGATTTGCATAGTTACTTTGTAATGCCTTAATATTGCTTAAACATGACTAGCTTGTTAGCCTTAGTTTCTAACATGTTTTAGACTTGTGTTTGTGAAGCTTGTGTACTTATTTTGCCATGATTTAACTCTGCCCATAGCCATTTGGGTCGATCCCATCATGCATTATGTAGCTCCTTTGCATTTGGCTTGTTGGCCTTGAGAGTATGAGTGTATAGCATGCCATGCTTACTTCATTTTTGATAGCTTGGAACCATCTAGCATGTTATTTCAGACTTTTTGGTGTGCTTGTATGCATGCTTTAGTTGCTTCTTTAATGCTTTAAAAGCATGTGTTGAATGCTTCATGTTTTGGTCATGTTGCATGCCTTTGTACTTGAGCCCTTAGATGCCATCTAGGTGCTCCTTAGGCTTTGTTTAGGTGCCTTGTGACCTATTTTGAGTCCCCTTAGCCTTGTGAGGCTTGGTGGACTTAGCTTTGGTTTAAGCCTTCATGGCTTGTTTCAAAACTTGGGCCATTTGTTGTATATTTGGCTTGCTTCATTACATGTTTTGGCATCATGTTTAACATGGATTTGAGCTTTTCATGCATGCTATTAGCCCATGTTTGTGTCTCTTAAGTGTGCATGAGAGTTGCTTTTATATGCCTTGGGTTTAGACTTTAACATGTGCATGTGTGTGTGTGTGTTTAGTCTCTATCTCTAGGCACTTTGGCCCTGTTTTGAGCCTTGTTAGAGCTGCCCAATTCATGTGTAAGTCCATCTCATTGCTTAGTTTGTATACTTGCCTTGTCGCCTACTTGTATGCTTATATAAGTGCCTCGCATTGTCCATATGGCATAGTAGATAACATGCTTAGGGCCTTGTTGCATTGGCATGCATGTTGGGCCTCTTGTAGTGAAGTATGACGGAGGTTTGGCACCTTTATTTGCTTGTTTGCATTGCATGCATTTGACATTGAAGTTGCACTCTTGGTTCTCGAGCCATCACGCATGGAAATCTTGCGATTGGTGGTCCGGAATCGAGGCACATGCCCTCTTGAGTCCATAGCATGATGTGGGATGTGTTTGGTGCATACATGCCTTGAATTACATTGCCATGCATAGTTTGTCCTCTCTGCTTTGTGAGTTGCGGGATCTGAGAACATTTTGTGCCGGCAAGCACTTCTCGATCTTGACGGCCGTTCATTCCCACCGATGAAACAATTCGATCCGATGGCCAAATCCTTGAGGTGGAAATCTGTGCAACGATGATGATCTCGATACCAAAGAAAGTGTTTCTAGGACTTTGGTAATTTTGAGTTGGATAGCGGAAAAGCGAGCATACTTGCATGGCGGTGCGATTAGAAGCGAGTCCGAACGCAGCTGCGATTAGCCCTCATCCAGGCATTTAATGTTTAATTAGATTAATTATTTAATTTAATTAATTTAGTTGATTTGTAATATTTAATTAGCTAGTTTAGTTAATTGTTTATTAGACTGTATTATTGTTTTGGTCCCTCGGCGAGGGCAAAATGTAATAAGTGTGCGTGAGTGGGCGTATGTCTTCCAACCCCCTTCTTTCTAACCCTTTTATTTACCGCTTTCGGTGGTAGATTAGAGCATGTCTAAATTAGCATACCTTATGCAATGCATGCGTGCATACATGCATTTGTTTTCATGCAGACTCGGTACATCATACAAAGCGCATTGTATTTTCAATTCCAAAATTGAATACGTGCTATTCGCGCATTTCACATGCCATGTTTAGGGTTAGCCGAGCCTACTCTAGATTGCATATTTGCCTGTGTTGCATTAGCCATTTAACATGACCTAGGGACATGCATGTCTACTAACTAGTTTCTTGTTTTGGCACGGAGTACGATGTAAGTATTTCATGCTTTAGCATACCACATGCGTGTGAATGTTGCCATAATAGTATGCTTACCATGCGGCTAAATGCTTATATGAGATAAAAGCTGTTTGAATGCTGTGGATGGAGGTTGGATTGCTAGAGTTAAAACAATTCTTTAAGATCAGCATTTTAGCCTACTTGCGGGTAGCAAAAGAAAACAACACGTTTTTCGAGACAAAAACGGATATGCAATGTTTATTTCCAAGTTAGGCGATCTAGTCTATACTTTTGTGTTGTGCGCATCACATAGTAATTCTAGGTTAATAACCGGAATAAGAACGCATAAAGTTTTCAAAAACCGAAATCACGGTTAGTAGAGGCGGTCTTGACCGAGGCGAAAGGGGTGCTCATAGTGACCTTCCCGATCGTACCCAAGCTCGAGCCAAGACCACTTTGGTGATGACGGACATGTGGCCTTCGGCACTGAGTCAGGGTTTCCTAAATTTCCCAATTTAAAAAATATTTAGGTGGCGACTCTGTAATCTGGCAAAGCAGTCCATGTTTGGCACTACTTTTCAAAAATCTGTTTTCTCAAAACGATTTGCCGGATTTGGACTCTTTGGTTCAGATTTAGAACCACAAACAAAAGCGAGTCAGCATGGCGAGGCCCCCAGACGTGCTCTGATTCTGGCGACTCTGCTAGGGATTTTAGAGAGCTTGACTCGAACTCGTGGTATCCTGTTTTGATTTCATGTATGTGTCTCTTTGCATTGCATGTGCATTGGTGCGCCTAGGACACCGTGTTGGCCATCTGCTATTCTGGCGGTTTCTTTGGAGGCTTGTCTTGTCAAGGCATGACCATAAGGTGACGGTTGCGGGCTCTGCCGATATGGGAACACAAACCCCGGTTTTAGGGGCACCCTTCGACCATTCGACCTAGTGCATATTCGGATCTATAGTGACCATTCCAAATTAGGACAGTTGCTCACCCGATGTTAGGTTGTTTGAAACATTGCGTGCGTAGTGAAACCCTAGCTCGACAAAATAGGGCAGAAACCCTACCCCAACATAGGGGTGTATTGGCTCTCATTTACTTGCTATGTGCTTTTAGAGTGTATCTCTGAGTAATGCATATACCGGTTTGAGTCTGGGCATCGAACTGAGGGCACCGATGTCGATGTTGTTGTGGATCGGCTATATCTGCGGTATCGGACTCAGATTTGGGGCGATGATTTTTGGGAGCAGTGTTGATAGTAGAGTCGATTGTTCGACTACACCCGTGTTTGATCTGTTTGAAATTTGAAATCTTGCTTGTTTTCCGTTTGATTTAGAGGTTCGGAGAGTTAAGTCGAAGCGGCTAGTATCTTCTCCTCGAGGCGGGACCGAACATGATCGAGAACTTCGAAGAGATTGTGGTCATAATGACGCGCCGAGTCAAGGAACCACCCGCAAGATGAAACTCTTGTTGATATCGCATCCGCCTAGGTCGCCTGCACACCAGTCTGGACCCCTCGGTTCTATCGGGCTCATGAGCCCACTACATTCGAGTTAATGGGGATGATAGGTGATCTCCGGAGGTCCGTGGCGGATCTCGCTACGGAATGTCAACCTCGCCACGGTTGCACCGTATCTTTGGAAATTGAACCCAGAGGCCCCCGTCTTTGGGGCGGATTGTGATCGAGCTCAATCGATCGGAGATGACCTCCACCTATGATGATGTGCAGTACCAACCCAAACCTCTCACGGTGAGGCGAGGCAAAGACAAAGTGAAGGTGGATGCGATCCGTGGAACAAGCTAACGTAGGCGATCCGAACTTTGGCCGGGGAATGAGCAAACAACGGTATCGCGATTGTAACCAAAATTGTGGATGATGTTTTCCCTACTCCTTTGAGGCGATTCGATCGGTCGAGAGAATCGGGATAGGCCCGTCACACTAAAAAGGTTCTTCCTCCCAATCTGCACGGGAAAAGATCGAAATCGGTCGCGCTGCCGATCCGTTAAGCTAGTGGGTCTAGCAAGAATACCGAGTCCCAAGTACACCGAAGCGCGAGGTCTTCCATCCTCTTTATATGCCTTTGTCTAGGGCACTTGATTTTGGCCAAAGGGCATCTCACACCCTCGATCCTAGGCCACTCCCCAAACCCCTTCCGGTGAGCCATGATGCCACTCGATCTTGTCGCGTACCATCAAGCATCTGGCCATACTACCGACAATTGTTCCGCCCGGCATGAAGTCTGAGATTTGATTGATAACAAGGTCATCCTCCGCCTACCTCGGCCGTCGGTCCTCTGAGTTCTTGGATTGTGAGGACCACAGATCTGAGGACACCGATCTGCGAGTATGTAATTGGGATTCAAGCGCTGCGGGCAATATGGTACATTTTTGGATATGGCGTTTGGCGCGCATTTTTGAGCACTGCCGATGCTAGTTTTGTGAAACGACTTGGGTCGAGTCGGTCTTTTGATTTGTCTTGAGTCTGTCTCATTATTTTGAGTCGATCCTTTTGTTTAAGATGCATCTAATTGTAATGAGTCGGTTCCTCTTTTGTATAAGAATACTAGATGACTTGGGGTTGTTGCCTCAAGCACCGTTTTGTTTTGTAATTACTTCTTTTGCTTTCTCTTTGGAGTGCGCCTCTGCTGGAGCCAATTTACATCCGGAAATCTGAGCAAGCGGTAGTAGCTCTGGTGTTTTCATATTTATTGATCATGTTGGCCTAGTTGTCCCAGAGAATTCGAATGGGGTGACAGTGCATTCCACCTGCTCTTTTGTGCCTTAAAAGTCATTGCAATGACCTGATTTTTTCAAAACTTTTTGAACACTGCGGTGAAAACGAAGGGGAAGGAATTCCTCAGGATTTGCAAAACTTTGATCGATTGAGAAAGAGAGGCATGCTAAGCCCTTAATGATTCAAATCATCTTTGGTCGGTAGTCTTGAGAAGGACCACTGGTTTAATCGGTGGTTCCGCCTTGTCTTGACAGGAGCGATTCGTCGCCTCCTTAAAAACTTTCAAAAACAAAATGTTTTGCGCCGTCCTGCGAAGACCTGTGTGGAATCGCTCTTGAGATTGCGCAACTTAGGATCGCTCTCAGTCTCGAGACTCGACCCTTCATTTCCCAAACCTTGGACCGGCATCCAGAATTTAGTTATTAATGCAAGGCCTGTGAAGCCAGACTCGAAGCAGCCCTCGATCAAGAGGCACCGAAATCCGAGCAAAAGATTAGACTTCACCAAAAGAAGTTTGCAGAGCAACCATGATGGAATCTCTGCGAAACCTTTGCAACCTCTTTCTCCGGAAAAGGGGCGTCAATCCCAAAACCATTTGGCATGGATTTGTTATACTTTTACCCTTTGAGAGGCTCATTTGGGTGAAAACCGGAAGGGCTACCGAGCAAAAGTTAGAGCAAGCAAAAAATACATACAAAAAAAATCTGAGAAAAAAAAAAAAAGAAAAAGAAAAAAGCTACATAAGGTCGAAAACCGCATCGGGCGCCTTGGCAAAAGTTAGAGCCTAAAAGAAAAAAAAAAAAGAAAAAATGAAAAAAGAATTAAAAAGAAAAAAAAAAAGCTCTTGAGGTCAAAAACACCTGCAGTATGGCAAAAGTTAGAGCATAAAAATGAGAGGTTAATACCCGAGTGTACCTTACCCGAACTACGTAAGGCTTGATTCCCATGTTTGGGATACGTAGGCAACTTCATCCTGAAGTCCAGCCCTTAACGCTTTCATAGCGTCTCAGTTCATGTCATGGTTTTGATCACTTGCGCCTTCTTAGAATCGATATCTCGGTTGCTTGTTGGAGTTGCATGACCAACTCCCTCCTAGAACCCAGCCACCAACGCTTTCAAGGTGACTATGTCCATATATTGTTTGTGGCCGTCTTCATCCTCTCCGTGCCCGAGAGCCTGGTCGAGAACAATCGTTGACGAGCGTGCTGCGGCATTGTCCAAGCAAGGGGCAACTTTCCGTTGCCTCGCATTGCCATAAAGATTGCCCTGAGTTGCCGGCTAAACTAGGGGCAACTTTCGCTACCATCGCCCCTTCAAGCAAGAGCAATTTTCCCAAATTGCCTCCGATCCGAGGTTGCGTATCTGGAGGGTAGGTTCTGTGCTTGTTAAGCATTGACCGTTTGCGAAAATAGTTTTTGAAAATTTTTACTAAGGTTGACTATTTTCTCGAAAACAATTCCATTTTCCAAAATTGGGCCATGTCTGGACCCAAAAGAAAAACTTTCAGTGCTTGCAACCTGACTTGCATGAGTTTGAAATCAAAGATTGCGCAAACACGCTAATCTGGCGTTCATTTTGATCAAAACTGTTTTAGAAAGAAAACAAAGAATGGTCAGAATAATGAACTAGGGGCACAGTCGAGTCAGGTGTTCTGTCTCTTCCTTGTCATCAATGCACTCGCCAGAAAGACACTCTATTTACCAGAAGGAATAGCCGCGAGCTAACTGTATCAGGCACGAATCCCCCGCTTTCTATCCATCTATCAACCACCCAGGGGAGGGGATATAAAATGAGAGATTAAAGAATAGAGAGGTGTGAGTTGAGGGAAAAGTGAGAAAAAGGTTTTTTTTTTGAGAAAAGAAATCAAGCCTGAAGAGCCGAGCGACGTGAGAATCACACAAATCAGAAAGGGTGGGAAACTTGCCCAGAAGAATTGGCTCCTCAAGGTCTTTTGTTTTCAAACACGTCTGTGTCGTGTCTTTTCTTTTGTTAGTCCCAACTTAGTTTTGAGTCTTTTCCGACTGTGTCTCATTGTGTTTAGGTCATGCGCCTTTTACTCTCTGTACTTGAGTTCTCCGGCGATGTCCAGTTGTAGGCTCGATACCCAGGTTAAAAAGCCTCTCTTTACCTCAAAATCGTACGCTCGAGAATGCCATGCCATTCTCCACATCCATCTTGAGATAAGAGAAGAAATGGAAAATTTGGGACATCGAGTGTGTTTCAATTTCGGTCGATTCCGCTTTAGTGATCCGGCTTGTCAGTTAAACATTTGTTCAAAGTTTCTTTGTGTGTAGAATAAAATCTTGAGTTGTGAAATTTGTGCGAGAATGATCGGGCCATTTGCCAAGTTTGAGCGATGATTTATGCAGGTTGCTTCTTTGTTAGTTGGTTGGTTATCCAAGTATTACTGATTGCAAATGCTCCATTTTCGGACAACAAATCAAATTTCATTTACATTGAGGTGTAATATGATGCAATGCGATTAAAGTAGGAGATATGTAAACATAACACTTTTTAGATAAAAAGTTTGTTTTATATAATCCCTTTCAAAGTACAAACTTTTGAAGAAAGCAAAAACCTGACTGCGGCAGTACATAGTACTCTATCTACCAAAAAAGAAAAGTACAAGAAAAGAAATAAAAGAAAAGCGACAAAAATCATCATCATCGTGAGTAGGCCTAATGCCTAAGGTCGATCCTCGCCCTCTTCTGGCGAAGCACAAAAGCATCGTCGGAGCCGTCACTATCGGAGCCCGAGCCCGAGCTATCCCCGGCCTCCTCCGCGAATGACTCCGTCCCCGTCTCCGACTCACCATCTCCTGGAACTGGAGCTCGTGAGCTGCTCCCCACGTGACCACGTCCTCCTCTAGTACGAGGAAGATCACGCCATCCGAGTAGAGGGGAGGCCCAGCTGGAGCAGCGCCACCCACTAGAGGGATCGGGAAAGGAGGCTGAAAATACAAAGAGCAAACGCATCAGAAAGCTGTGAACAGTTTATCAGTATAGAATGCAGTGTATGAGTACAGTGTGTGAAAGCTGTGAACAGTGAATCAGTATAGAATGCAGTGTATGAGTACAGTGTGTGAATGCTGTGAACAGTGAATCAGTGCAAGATCACGATGTATATGAGTCTGATGTATAAGCCGTGGGCAATTTATCGAGTTCTTGTGCGATATAGCGGTTATGCGAAAGCAGTATGATTTGAGGCGTAGTCGATTAGAACATACCGGCAAGCCGTGTAGGCCAAAGCGTCGAGTCATTGCGGCATCCCCATCAGGAGGCATTGACTCCTGGTGACGGGTATACGCGGAGGAAGCCTGCAAAAGTATTAAATACATCGATGATACGTGGGATATCTGAATGAACTGAAATGAAATAACAATGCAAGATCTTGAAATAAAGTAATACATCTGGAGGTAAGTCAGAATCTTAGGCCAACTCGTGACGGTAGGAGGAGGAGCAAAAGGGATCTGGTAGGTCTCCCCACTCTGCCCCCTATAAGTCAACATAGTAGGCAAAGCGGGCCAGCCCGTCCCTCGTCCCCTCTGCACCCCCCTCCTGCCGCGAGCTCGAGCCCTCTGTGATGGCCCTGCTCCTGCTCCTGTCTCTGCCCGGGCCGCTGGCGCCGCCGGTCTCACTGGATCAGCTCGGGAGCCCCCGCTCAGAGGCCGCATCAAGAAGGTCCGGACGTACTCAGAGTAGTCGCCCTCGCCCCTGTAGGCATCTACATCTACGGCCCAGCCAAGGGTGTAGTCCTCCATCTGCTGCACCGAAAACCTCTCGGTGCCCCTCATGTGCTCGGGAGGGTGGATCGGAACTATCTGCTCAGACAATCCGTGGTCTGACGCAAGCGCTCACCCAGTACCGAGGCTGCAGGCCGGACCCTCAAGAGAATCCGATGGCCGAGGTCTCGATGGCACCGGCGTACCGATCTCGTATCACCGCCGGGAGTGGAGCCCACGGCTGCCAGGTGACCTGAAATGAAATACAGTTGATTATCTTCTGATATAGAAATGTAAGCCTGGCGAAGCTTAAAGCGGATGTAAGTAAAACATACCTCGATGGGGGTGATGGTGTCGAGAAAGCGGCGGAAGAAGCTAAAAGTGTCCGGGGCCTCGGACACATCGCCCGTCGTGGCGGCGAAAAAGGGACGACAGAGGGTCTCGTCTCAAACGCAGCTCTAGCACAGGAAAGTAGGCATACACCTGGTAAAAGCGGATGTCGATATGATTATCGAAGCGAATCTGAGAACAAAGCGAAATATGCGAGCCGTGTGTTGTGTATTGTGTTGTGTCTGAAGTGAGCGATGTCTGCGGCGATATAAGCAGTATGTGTGTGCCGTGTATACGATGTCTGATAATTGTAAGCGACTACGGTGTATGCGATGTCTGAGAATCTGAAAGTCTGAAGCGAAATAAGCGAAGACATACCTCGGGCTCGCGATAGCCTCCTAGCGGTATCCTTTGCCACGAGGTGAGCTCATATAACCGTAAAGGTGGCCAAAGCGCGCCTCCCGATCATCTTGCACAATCCTCTCGACATCCACCAAAGGCGCTAAGCAAGCGGAGAACCTTGTGTTCGCCCGGTCGGCAAGCAGGTGGTCCCGGCAAAAACATGAAAAGCGCGCATATCTCTCAGCGGCCTCTGGGTCATCGGGCTGCGTCCACCGGCATGGTCACTTTTCAGCGTACCCCGAACCGGGAGTAGCGGCCGAACCCTGGCCGAACAAGTGGCGACGCCTCGCCGAGCAAGTGAACCTGAGCGGCAATCCACTCGTCCATATCTGTATCAAAGGGGATCGGATCACCCCCCACCCCGATGCCGGTGAGCATCGAGAAGTCATAAGGGGTCATCGTCATGTCCCCGTCGATAAATGAAAAGAATCGGTGGTGTCCACCACCTCTGCCAGAGCGGCAAAAAGGTCTGCAAGCGAAGCACAGAAAGTCCCTGCAGAAGGTACTGGCGGCCCGATCCACAATGCGGCTAACGGCGTCAGGCAGCTCGGCGTACCACTCGCGAGCGGTAACATTCCCATACCCGCGGAGAGTATGGGAGTCTCCCTGTAGTCAAGAAATTGCAAAGCCATATGAAGATATGCAGTCGGTACAAATCTGGCATGCGTGCAGATTTTTAAAATTTAAACAAAAGCCGGGTGCCGGTGTGCTTACAGTGAACTACAGGCGCGTGATGCGTCAGTGTACTGTAAATGCTCCAGTGTAAACTTGGTGCATGTGTGCACGTTCTTCAGATTCAAACAAAAACCGGGTGCCGGTGTGCTTACAGTAAACTACAAAGTGCGATACGTCGGTGTGTTTTTTCGTTTGAACGGTACAAATCTGTGTAAGCATCGTGCACGTGTGTACGTTTCTCATATGCAAGCAAATGTCAGGTTTCAGTATACTGCGGTGGACTACGGCCTGTGATGTGTCAGTATGTTTTGTGAGAAATAGCATACAGATATGATGCACGTGTGTGCATTTTTCAGATTCAAGCAGATAACGGGTCATCGTGTATGCGTAGTGAGTTACAACATATGTCTGGCGGCGTGTTAGTGGTTCGATTCGGTGTAAATCTAGCATATGTGCGAGTTTTGATTCAAATAAGCACCGGGTGTCGGTGAATTGTATCTGATGTGTCTGCGAGTTTGGGTGAGTCGAGCTAGTGCGGTGTGCGTGCATGTCGTCGGTCCTAAGCAGTGTCGATTATGAGTTTGTCTACAATCAACCACAAATGTACATACATCGAACTAGCGGTTAATGGGTTCGATTAGCTATGGCGATTGACGAAATCCTACATTGCGAAAGTAAAAGACGAATGTTACCTCGGCGGCCCGAAGACAAGTGAGAGGCGGCTCGCGCAAGAAGCTCGGATCAAAGCCCTATCGAAGCAGCGGAAGTGGCGGAGTCCGTCGAGTGTTATACGTGAATGGCGAGGCGATAGGTCGCCGGATCGAATGGCGCTTCGCTCAGCGGGAGAGCTCGACCGAGGTCCATCTCATGGTCGGGAGTCGACATGTGGAACATCATCGGCCATAGCGGTGGAGATGAGAAAATAGCGAAAAGGAAAAAGCGGGCGGAATCTGAAAAGTCAATGACAAAGTCAACCCGGAGGGTCGGAAATGGCGGAAGGGTCGGAATGTGAATAGACACGAGAATGAAGAAAATCGAGGAACAAGTCGAAAAGGAAATGGCGAAAAATGCACGAAACAAAGTTTTGTTGATTCGAAAATGTCAAAAGCAGCGAATATCTCGAATCAGGAGAAAACAAAGCGTGAAGCAGCAATCGATGAAAAAGTGAGGAAAACACTTTGGAGAGGAGAGCAAAGATTTTCGGCGGAGGCGAAGTGAAATAGGGTTTCAAACCCTATTTTAAAAGGCCCAAAGTGAAATGGCGAAGCGCCCCGATCGACAACTTTGGCGGTCGGCACTATTTTGTGCGGTCGGCACAATATTGTGCCGATAGATGAGTTTATGCGGCGGTGGTAGCGGTGGCCACCCCACCCGCGGTGGTATTCCCAAAGGCCTGTTTAGGCAAGTTGAGGAGTTTTGGGTTTTCATAGCTCAAGAAAGTGCAAGAAAGTGCATCCCGATGCTCAGCAAGCCTCCGTTTGACTTGGACCGTCTCTCTTGTGCGTGGCGCTCAAATTCAGCGAAGGTTGTATCCTTTTGTATCATTTTGTCTTTTATAAGAATCAAAAGTTGCCCGTGTCGTCCGCGCATCCATCACATTGTCCGGCGCATGTCGCGCTATCTTGCCGTCCTTGCAACTTGCACCATTTTGCATTGTCGTGTGGCATGCGTGTCATACTCCTTCATCTTGCATCTCATAATGATTCACGTGGGGTGTACTACCTCACGCGCTTCATTGCATCTCATTTTGAGTCGCGTGGTGTACTACCTCACGCGCTTCATTGCATCTCATTTTGAGTCACGTGAGGTGTACTACCTCACGTGTTTCATTGCATTTCACCTTGAGTCACGTGAGGTGTACTACCTCACGTGCTTTGTTTTGCATTTCATTCTCCATCCAATGAGGTGCGCGTGCCTCATGTGCATTCATTTTGCCAACGGGTCGGCGGGACCGAAAACACGCCACGGCCGGCGGGACCAAAAACGCTTCGTGGGTCAGAGACCTTAAATCCTTGGGAGGTGCAAGACCTTGGTGCATTAAGGTGCACCTCGTTACATTCATTTCGCATTTCATTGCATCTCGATGCGTGTGCCTCATTTTGCATTCATTTTCCATCAAATGAGGTATCGTGCCTCATTTTGCATTCGTCACATCTCGAGGTACGTGTGCTTCGTCTTGCATGTCATTTTGATCCACGTGAGGTGTACTACTTCACGTGCTTCATTTTGCATTTCATTTTGATCCACGTGAGGTGTACTACCTCGCGTGCTTCGTCTTGCATTTCGTATTCCATCGCGCTATTTCGCGCACCTCAGAGTTGGCCAAGATGCGGCGAGACCTTAAACACGTACGGTCTAGGAGACCTTAAATCCTTCGAAGGTGCAAAACCTTTGGCGCATGCATTGTTATGTATCATCATCTCAGCAGCCGCGCATTGCCGCGCATTTTGGAACCATGCACCCATCCGGTCTGGCAAGACCTTAAACATGTACGGTCTAGGAGACCTTAAATCCTCGGGAGGTGCGAGACCTTCGGTGCACTAAGTTGCCCCTCATTGCATTTGGCATGCATTTCATCGCGCCGTTTGGCGCACCCCCATTGCACTCCATTTTCCATCCTTTGAGGCACGCGTACCTCATTGCACTCCATTTTCCATCTTTTGGAACACGCACGGTCTAGGAGACCTTAAATCCTCGGGAGGTGCAAAACCTTCGGTAAAAGATGCACCTCATTGCATTTTGCATGCATTCCATAGCGTTGTTCTGCGCATCTCGCCGTTGCCCACAGTGCAGCGAGACCTTAAACACGCACGGTCTAGGAGACCTTAAATCCTCTGAAGATGCAATTCCCGGTGTTTGTCGTGCCGAAACGACTTTCGGTGGCTGGTAAAGCCACCCGTCTGTGTTCTTGATAAGTTCTAGGAGACCAATGGGGACGGTGAAAACTAGAGTTTAAGCGGCTTATGCCTAGAAGCATAAAGGTTGAATTTCGAGACTAAAGTCTGGTTTAAATACCGGGGTATACCCTCGACGAAATCTGTATGGAAGCCCCATAGGTTGAGGCGGCGTGTTTACGTCTCAATTCTGGATACTGAACCAACCTAGCATGTCGCCCCGTTGGGAGAATAGGGAAAACTGCAATCATAGCCATTGCATCAACATGCATCCCACGCATCATTTGTAAATATTGCATATGTCATGCATTTCAAAACAAAAACAAAACAAACCATGCATATGTCGTGCATCATCATTTTAATATAGTGTATGTGTCATGCATTTTGTGTAAAACACCTAGTCCATTGCATTGTAGCTTGCATGCATCCATTGCATCACCTCCATCTATGGCTTGCACCTTTCCTTGTTGAGCTTGGTCTGGTATGTGCCCACACTTTTCGTGTTGAAACACAGTTGTCGAGCTTTTGTGTCAGGAGCCTCAAGGGTAGCTGCAGCTTACGTGTTAGATACGGCTTGTATGCGTACATGCCTTTCCTAGGCAAAATACGGTTTGGCAGTGTGCCATATCCATTGTATCCATATCCATTGCATTGTAGCTTGCATGCATCCATTGCATCACCTCCATCTATGGCTTGCACCTTTCCTTGTTGAGCTTGTGCGGTATGTGCCCACACTTTTCGTGTTGAAACACAGTTGTCGAGCTTTTGTGTCCGAGCCTTGAGGGTAGCGGCACCGCTTCTGTGTTAGATACGGCTTGTATGCGTACATGCCTTTCCTAGGCAAAATACGGTTTGGCCCGCGTGCCATATCCATTTGTATCCATTTCCATTACATTATAATGTAGTCATTGCGTCCGGCATTAGGATCATTCTTCTCACCCCAGCGGGTCGTTTCCCCACTTATGTCATTCCACCCAATACTTGTTCTTGTGTCCGTGCGAAGTACTCATAGATCAGACATCGTTCTATGGGAGACGGACTTGTCACCTCCATCAATCTATTTGACATTTGTGTGGTTTGAACGCTCGGTTTGAATCAAGATTCAATTGCCGCATGTAGTTCGCATTAGTTTTAATTGCACTACATTTTCATTTGCATTATTCATACATAGTTTTGTATATATTGCATATCATTCATCATTCGCATTGCATATGTCATGCATGTTGCTAACAATATTACTACATTAAGTTTACTTTCTTTGCGAGCATGATATTGTATGTACTGTTCATTTGAGGTCGGCATAGCCGGACGAGCAGCCGCAGTATTGTATCCTCCGTGAGGCGTTTGAGAATTTCATAATTCTCTTACATCCTTCTGCATTGTAGTGTAGATTGGCGTATGCTAGCTTATAACTGTTGCATGTGTGCTTCATTACAGCCTTTTTTGCATGATCATAAGCTATGCCCGGCTTCTTGCATTTTCAGTTGCATTTTGCCCCTGCCTTCGCGTGCATATCTTATTTGTTTTGCATGTTTGTCTAAGTCTTCGGCCTTGTCAAAATGGGTCGTCTCGGCTTTGACATTCACTCCGTCATTGTTATGACTTAGAGTTCTGTCAAGAGAACGCTGTAGACACCCCATTTTTGACCGTTCTCAAGACTTGGACGTCACCGTTGGGACACTCGGTGATTATCTATGTTTGTGTTCGTTTGGAGTTCCCGGAGTTCTCGGCTACGCGCGCCCTGCCTCAGGACCTCCGAACTCGACCGTTTGTGTTTGGTTTTACACCAAACACTTGTGATTTGCCTTTGAGGGGCAGGGAATGCTTTGTGAGGCATCCCTACACACCACCGGCTGGGGCTAGAGGCCACCGGCTGGCTGTAGTTATAGTGCCGGTCGGCACTATTTTGTCTTGATCGGCACTATTTTGGACGAAATGACCAATTTGCCCGGTAGACCACGTGCACTTGCTTTACGAGATATTTTTAGACGGTGTGTGCAGTGTCTTTCCCTCCATATGCGTGTATGGAGGGATAAGCTGTAATGGCTAAGCTTGTAAGCTTTTGGCCTATAAGAGGAAAGCTCTTCCCTTTGCTCGGGGTTGGAATTCTTGAGAGGTTTGACCATTTTAGAGGAACCAAGCTCTGGTTTTAGGGTTAAGATAGATACACATCTTATATCTCCCTTTCTCTTTTGCTTTCTAGGTGTTTTAGTTCATATTATTGCACTAACACACCTAGTCTTCCCTTTCTTGGT
Source organism: Camellia lanceoleosa (assembly GCA_025200525.1). NCBI lineage: Eukaryota > Viridiplantae > Streptophyta > Magnoliopsida > Ericales > Theaceae > Camellia > Camellia lanceoleosa. The sequence continues at coordinate 125,930,586 of CM045770.1, read as the reverse complement.
ATTCTTGAAAATCAGAGCTTATTCTTGAAGTTCTTGATTGGTTTTGAGTCCAAAGAAGCCACAACATCAAGCTTTGTGAAGAGGTCTACAAGGGTAGAACTTTACTCCTTTTTACCCCATTCTTGCACCTTCTTTTTACCTAGCTTAGAACTGTTTTTGTGCTTAGCACATAACACAAAAAGTTCTGATTTTGACCCTCTTTATTGTATATTAAGAGTGTTTTGTGGTTTGGGAAGTTTGACCCCTTTAGGCCTTGAAAAGGGTCCTTTTGTGCCATTTTGGTTGAGATCCGAGATTTTGGTGAGAGGATCTCTTCACCACTGAAATCTTGAGTGATTTCAGTGGTGAAAAGCTACTATGAAGTCTCAAGAAGGAGAGGGCCACCCCCTCTCCTTGATGTCCTTGAAAAGGACAAATTTTGCTTCCTTAAGGAGCTCCATGCTTGAGTGTGTGTTGAGCATGTTTGACTTGTTTTCCATGCTTATATTGCCATGTTATAACATGATTTCAAGTTGGTTTTAGTACTCTTTGCATGATTTGCATAGTTACTTTGTAATGCCTTAATATTGCTTAAACATGACTAGCTTGTTAGCCTTAGTTTCTAACATGTTTTAGACTTGTGTTTGTGAAGCTTGTGTACTTATTTTGCCATGATTTAACTCTGCCCATAGCCATTTGGGTCGATCCCATCATGCATTATGTAGCTCCTTTGCATTTGGCTTGTTGGCCTTGAGAGTATGAGTGTATAGCATGCCATGCTTACTTCATTTTGATAGCTTGGAACCATCTAGCATGTTATTTCAGACTTTTTGGTGTGCTTGTATGCATGCTTTAGTTGCTTCTTTAATGCTTTAAAAGCATGTGTTGAATGCTTCATGTTTTGGTCATGTTGCATGCCTTTGTACTTGAGCCCTTAGATGCCATCTAGGTGCTCCTTAGGCTTTGTTTAGGTCTGCTTGTGACCTATTTTGAGTCCCCTTAGCCTTGTGAGGCTTGGTGGACTTAGCTTTGGTTTAAGCCTTCATGGCTTGTTTCAAAACTTGGGCCATTTGTTGTATATTTGGCTTGCTTCATTACATGTTTTGGCATCATGTTTAACTGGATTTGAGCTTTTCATGCATGCTATTAGCCCATGTTTGTGTCTCTTAAGTGTGCATGAGAGTTGCTTTTATATGCCTTGGGTTTAGACTTTAACATGTGCATGTGTGTGTGTGTGTTTAGTCTCTATCTCTAGGCACTTTGGCCTTGTTTTGAGCCTTGTTAGAGCTGCCCAATTCATGTGTAAGTCCATCTCATTGCTTAGTTTGCATACTTGCCTTGTGCGCCTACTTGTATGCTTATATAAGTGCCTCGCATTGTCCATATGGCATAGTAGATAACATGCTTAGGGCCTTGTTGCATTGGCATGCATGTTGGGCCTCTTGAAGTGAAGTATGACGGAGGTTTGGCACCTTTATTTGCTTGTTTGCATTGCATGCATTTGACATTGAAGTTGCACTCTTGGTTCTCCGGGCCATCACGCATGGAAATCTTGCGATTGGTGGTCAGAATCGAGGCACATGCCCTCTTGAGTCCATAGCATGATGTGGGATGTGTTTGGTGCATACATGCCTTGAATTACATTGCCATGCATAGTTTGTCCTCTCTTCTTTGTGAGTTGCGGGATCTGCAGAACATTTTGTGCCGGCCAAGCACTTCTCGGTCTTGAGCCGTTCATTCCCAAATTCGGTTAGATGGCCAAATCCTTCACTTCGGTGGAAATCTGTACCGATGATGATCTCGATTACCAAAGAAAGTGTTTCTAGGACTTTGGTAATTTTCGAGTTGGATAGCGAAAAAGCGAGCATACTTGCATGGCGGTGCGATTCGGCGAGTCCGAACCTTGCAGCTGCGATTAGCCCTCATCCGAGGCATTTAATGTTTAATTAGATTAATTATTTAATTTAATTAATTTAGTTGATTTGTAATATTTAATTAGCTAGTTTAGTTAATTGTTTATTAAACTGTATTATTGTTTTGGTCCCTCGGCGAGGGCAAAAATGTAATAAGTGTGCGTGAGTGGGCGTATGTCTTCCAACCCCTTCTTTCTAACCCTTTTATTTACCGCTTTTTGGTAGATTAGAGCATGTCTAAATTAGCATACCTTATGCAATGCATGCGTGCATACATGCATTTGTTTTCATGCACCTGACTCGGTACATCATACAAACTGCATTGTATTTTCAATTCCAAAATTGAATCGTGCTATTCGCGCATTTCACATGCCATGTTTAGGGTTAGCAGCCTACTCTAGATTGCATATTTTGTGTTGCATTAGCCATTTAACATGACCTAGGGACATGCATGTCTACTAACTAGTTTCTTGTTTTGGCACGGAGTACGATGTAAGTATTTCATGCTTTAGCATACCACATGCGTGTGAATGTTGCCATAATAGTATGCTTACCATGCGGCTAAATGCTTATATGAGATAAACTGTTTGAATGCCTGTGGATGGAGGTTGGATTGCTTGAGTTGGAACAATTCATTGAGATCCGCATTTTAGCCTACTTGCGGGTAGCAAAAGAAAACAACACGTTTTTCGAGACAAAAACGGATATGCAATGTTTATTTCCAAGTTAGGCGATCTAGTCTATACTTTTGTGTTGTGCGCATCACATAGTAATTCTAGGTTAATAACGGAATAAGAACGCATAAAGTTTTCAAAAGCGGATATCACGGTTAGTAGAGGCGGTCTTGACGATGAAGCGAAAAGTCGACCTTCCGATCGTACCCAAGCTCCGAGCCAAGACCACTTTGGTGATGACGGACATGTGGCCTTGACCTTGAGTCGAGTTTCCTAAATTTCCCAATTTAAAAATATTTAGGTGGCGACTTCAGTCCGCAAAGCAGTCCATGTTTGGCACTACTTTTCAAAAATCTGTTTTCTCAAAGCGATTTGCGGATTTGGACTCTTTGGTTGATTTAGAACCGACAAACAAAGCGAGTCGAATCAGAGCGAGGCCCCCCGGACGTGCTCTGATTCTGGCGACTCTGCTTAGGGATTTTAGAGCTTGACTCGAACTTCGTGATATCTGTTTTGATTTCATGTATGTGTCTCTTTGCATTGCATGTGCATTGGTGCGCCTAGGACACCGTGTTGGCCATCTGCTATTCTGGCGGTTTCTTTGGAGGCTTGTCTTGTCAAGGCATGACCATAAGGTGACGGTTGCGGGCTCTGCCGATGTAGAACACAAACCCGGTTTTACGGGCACCCTTTCGACCATTCGACCTAGTGCATATTCGGATCTATAGTGACCATTCCAAATTAGGACGGGTTGCTCCGATGTTAGGTTGTTTGAAACATTGCGTCGTGGTGAAACCCTAGCTCGACAAAATAGGACGAAACCCTACCCCCAACATAGGGGTGTATTGGCTCTCATTTACTTGCTATGTGCTTTTAGAGTGTATCTCTCTGGTAATGCATATACCGGTTCTTGATCAGGCATCGAACTGAGGGCACGATGTCGGTGTTGTTGTGGATCGGCTATATCTGCGGGTATCGGACTCGAATTTGGGGCGATGATTTTTGGGAGCAGTGTTGATAGTAGAGTGCGATTGTTCGACTACACCGTGTTTGATCTGTTTGAAATTGAAATCTTGCTTGTTTTCCGTTTTGATTTAGAGGTTCGGAGAGTTAAGTCGAGCGACTAGTATCTTCTCCTCGGCGGGGACCGAACATGATGCGTAACTTCGAAGAGATTGTGGTCATGACGGCAGCCTTTGAGTCAAGGAACCACCCCATAAGATGAAGCTACTGTTGATATGTCGCATCCGCCTAGGTCGCCCGCTGCACACCCAGTCTGGACCCCTCAGTTCTATCAGGCTCGCGAGCCCACTACATTCGAGTTAATGGGGATGATAGGTGATCTCCAGAGGTCCGTGGCGGATCTCGCTTACGGAATGTCAACCTCGCCACCGATTGCACCGTATCTTTGGAAATTGAACCCAGAGGCCCCGTCTTTGGGCGGATTGTGATCGAGCTCAATCAATCGGAGATGACCTCCACCACAACAATGATGATGTAGTACCAACCCAAACCTCTCACTGTGAGGCGAGGCAAAGACAAAGTGAAGGTGGATGCGATCCGTGGAACAAGCTGCGTAGGCGATCCGGGCTTTGAAAGCCGGGGGAATGAGCAAACAACGCGTAGCCGCGATTGTAACCAAAATTGTGGATGATGTTTTCCCTACTCACTTTGAGGCGGTTCGATCGGTCGGAGAATCGGGATAGGCCCGTCACACTAAAAGGTTCTTCCGCTCCCAATCTGCACGAAAAAGATCGAAATCGGTCGCGCTGCGATCCGTTCGCTAGTGGGTCTAGCAAGAATACCGCGAGTCCCAAGTACACCTTGAGCGCGGTCTTCCATCCTCTTTATATGCCTTTGTCTAGGGCACGATTTTGGCCAAAAGGGCATCTCACACCCTCGATCCTAGGCCACTCCCCAAACCCCTTCCAAAGAAAGCCATGATGCCACTTTCGATCTTGTCGTACCATCAACATCGCCATACTACCGACAATTGTTCCGCCTTCGGCATGAAGTCTGATTTGATTGATAACAAGGTCATCCTCCGCCTACCTCGGCCAAATCGGTCCTCTGAGTTCTTGGATTGTGAGGACACGAGATCTGAGGACACCGATCTGCGAGTATGTAATTGGGATTCAAGCGCTGCGGGCAATATCTCGTACATTTTTGGATATGGCGTTTGGCGCATTTTGAGCACCTGCCGATGCTAGTTTTGTGAAACTGACTTGGGTGTCGAGTCGGTCTTTTGATTTGTCTTGAGTCTGTCTCATTATTTTGAGTCGATCCTTTTGTTTAAGTGCATCTAATTGTAATGAGTCGGTTCCTCTTTGTATAAGAATACTAGATGACTTGGGGTTGTTGCCTCAAACCGCTTTTGTTTTGTAATTACTTCTTTTGCTTTCTCTTTGGTGCCTCTGCTTTGGAGCCAATTTACATCCGGAAATCTGAGCAAGCAGTAGTAGCTCGTGTTTTCATATTTATTGATCATGTTGGGCTAGTTGTGCGGAGAATTGAATGGGGTGACAGCATTCCACCGCTCTTTTGTGCCTTAAAAGTCATTGCAATGACCTGATTTTTCAAAACTTTTGAACAACTGCGGTGAAAAGCGAAGGGAAGGAATTCCTCGGGATTTGCAAAACTTTGATCGATTGAGAGAAAGAGAGGCATGCTAAGCCCTTAATGATTCAAATCATCTTTGGTCGGCGTGAGTCTTGAGAAGGACCTGGTTTAATCGGTGGTTCCGATTGTCTTGACACGGCGATTCATCGCCTCCTTAAAAACTTTCAAAAACAAAATGTTTTGCGCAGTCCTGCGAAGACCTGTGTGGAATCGCTCTTGAGATTGCGCAACTTAGGATCGCTCTCAGTCTCGAGACTCGACCCTTCATTTTCCAAACCTTGGACCGGCATCCAGAATTTAGTTATTAATGCAAGGCCTGTGAAGCCAGACTCGAAGCAGCCCTCGATCAAGAGGCACCGAAATCCGAGCAAAAGATTAGACTTCACCAAAAGAAGTTTGCTGGGCAACCATGATGGAATCTCTGCAGAAAACCTTTACCGTCTTTCTCCCGGAAAAGGGGAGGCGTCAATCCCAAAACCATTTGGCATGGATTTGTTATACTTTTACCCTTTGAGAGGCTCATTTGGGTCGAAAACCCTAAGGGCTACCAGAGCAAAAGTTAGAGCAAGCAAAAATACATACAAAAAAATCTGACAAAAAAAAAAAGAAAAAAAAAAGCTCGAAGGTCGAAAACCGCATCAGGCGCCTTGGCAAAAGTTAGAGCCTAAAGAAAAAGAAAAAAAAAAAAAGAAAAAATGAAAAAGAATTAAAAAGAAAAAAAAGAAAAAAAGCTCAAGGTCAAAAACACAGCGCCTTGGCAAAAGTTAGAGCATAAAAATGAGAGGTTAATACGAGTGTACCTTACGAACTACGTGAGCTTGATTCCCATGTTTGGGATACGTGAGGCAACTTCATCTGAAGTCCAACCCTTAACGCTTTCATAGCGTCTCGATTCATGTCATGGTTTTGATCACTTGTGCCTTCTTAGAATCGATATCTCGGTTACCTTGACTGGAGTTGCATGATCAACTTCCTCCTAGAACCCAGCCACCAACGCTTTCAAGGTGACTATGTCCATATATTGTTTGTGGCCGTCTTCATCCTCTCCGTGCCCGAGAGCCTGGTCGAGAACAATCGTTGACGAGCGTGCTGCGGCATTGTCCAAGCAAGGGGCAACTTTCCGTTGCCTCGCATTGCCATAAAGATTGCCCTGAGTTGCCGCCTAAACTAGGGGCAACTTTCCGTTGCCATGCGCCCCTTCAAGCAAGGAGCAATTTTCCCAAATTGCCTCCGATCCGAGGTTGCGTATCTCGAGGGTAGGTTCTGTGCTTGTTAAGCATTGACCGTTTGCGAAAATAGTTTTTGAAAATTTTTACTAAGGTTGACTATTTTCTCGAAAACAATTCCATTTTCCAAAATTGGGCCATGTCTGGACCCAAAAGAAAAACTTTCAGTGCTTGCAACCTGACTTGCATGATTTTGAAATCAAAAATTGCCCAAGCACGCTAATCTGGCGTTCATTTTGATCAAAACTGTTTTAGAAAGAAAACAAAGAATGGTCAGAATAATGAACTAGGGGCACAGTCGAGTCAGGTGTTCTGTCTCTTCCTTGTCATCAATGCACTCGCCAGAAAGACACTCTATTTACCAGAAGGAATAGCCGCGAGCTAACTGTATCAGGCACGAATCCCCCGCTTTCTATCCATCTATCAACCACCCAGGGGAGGGGATATAAAATGAGAGATTAAAGAATAGAGAGGTGTGAGTTGAGGGAAAAGTGAAAAAGGTTTTTTGAGAAAAGAAATCAAGCCTGAAGAGCCGAGCGACGTGAGAATCACACAAATCAGAAAGGGTGGGAAACTTGCCCAGAAGAATTGGCTCCTCAAGGTCTTTTGTTTTCAAACACGTCTGTGTCGTGTCTTTTCTTTTGTTAGTCCCAACTTAGTTTTGAGTCTTTTCCGACTGTGTCTCATTGTGTTTAGGTCATGCGCCTTTTACTCTCTGTACTTGAGTTCTCCGGCGATGTCCAGTTGTAGGCTCGATACCCAGGTTAAAAAGCCTCTCTTTACCTCAAAATCGTCTGTGCTCAGAATGCCATGCCATTCTCCACATCCATGCGAGATAAGAGAAGAAATGGAAAATTTGGGACATCCGAGTGTGTTTCAATTTCGGTCGATTCACTTCGTGATCCCTTGTCAGTTAGGTCATTTTGTTCAAAGTTTCTTTGTGTGTAGAATAAAATCTTGAGTTGTGGAGTCGAATGCGAATGCGGGCCATTTGCCAAGTTTGAGCAGTGATTTGTCTGGGTTGCTTGCTGTTAGTTGGTTGGTTATCCGAGTATTACAGTGCAAATGCTCCATTTTCAGACAACAAATCAAATTTCATTTACATTGAGGTGTAATATGATGCAATGCGATAAAGTAGGAGATATGTAAACATAACACTTTTCAGATAAAAAGTTTGTTTTATATAATCTCTTTCAAAGTACAAACTTTTGAAGAAAGCAAAAACCTGCCTGCTGCAGTACATAGTACTCTATCTACCAAAAAAAGAGAAAAGTACAAGAAAAGAAATAAAGAAAAAAGCGACAAAAATCATCATCATCGGTGAGGCCTAATGCCTAAGGGTCACCTCGCCCTCTTCACAGGCGAAGCACAAAAGCATCGTCGAGCCGTCACTATCGGGAGCCAGAGCCGAGCTATCCGGCCTCCTCATGAATGACTCGTCCCGTCTCCGACTCACCATCTCCTGAACTGGGCTCGTGAGCTGCTCCCACGTGACCACGTCCTCCTCTAGTACGAGGAAGATCCCGCCATCCGAGTAGAGGGAGGCCCACTGAGCGGCGCCACCCACTAGAGGGATCGGGAAAGGAAATTTGAAAATACAAAACAAACGCATCGAAGCATGAACAGTTTATCAAGATAGAATGCGGTGTATGAGTGCGTGTGAAAGCCGTGAACAGTGAATCGAGATAGAATCACGATGTATGAGTACGATGTGTGAATCTGTGAGCAGTGAATCGATTGCAAGATCACGATGTATGAGTCTGAGGTATGGCCGTGGGCAATTTATCGTGTTCTTGTGCGATATAGCAGTTGTGCGAAGCAGTATGATTTGAGATCGTGGTCGATAGAACATACCGCAAGCCGTGACGGCCAAAGCGTCGAGAGTCATTGCCGCAAAGATCCCCATCGGGGAGGCATTGACTCCACAGTATCGGGTATACTCGGAGGAAGCACGCAAAAGTATTAAATACATCAAGATTCGGGATATCTGAATGAACTGAAATGAAATAACAATGCAAGATGCTTGAAATAAAGTAATACATACCGAGGTAAGTCAGAATCTTAGGCCAACTCGTGACCCGGAGGAGGAGCAAACGGATCTGGTAGGTCTCCCTCTGCCCCTATAAGTCAACATAGTAGGTAGGCGGGCCGGCCCGTCCCTCGTCCCTCTGCACTCCCCTCTGCACGAGCTCGAGCCCTCTGTGATGGCCCGCTCCTGCTCCTCTGCCTCTGCAGCTGGCGCCCATGGTCTCATTGGATCGGCTCGAGCCCCCTCGAGGCCGCATCAAGAAGGTCGGACGTACTCGAGTAGTCGCCCTCGCCCTGTGGCATCTACATCTGGCCAGCCAAGGGTGTAGTCCTCCATCTGTTGCCTGAAAAACCTCTCGGTGTCCCTCATGTGCTCGGGAGGATGGATCGAACTATCTGCTCAGACAATCCTGTGGTCTGACGCAAGCGCTCACCAGTGCAGGCAACCAGACCGGACCCTCCAAGAGAATCCGGTAGTGCGAGGTCTCGATGGCACCGGCGTACCGATCTCGTATCACCGCTGGGAGTGGAGCCCACGGTACCGGGTGACTGAAATGAAATCTGATTGATTATCTCTTGATATAGAAATGTAAGCCTGCGAAGCTTAAAGCGGATAAGTAAAACATACCTCGATGGGGGTGATGGTGTCGAAAAGCGGCGGAAGAAGCTAAAAGTGTCCGGGGCCTCCGGACACATCGCCCGTCAGTGCGGCGAAAAAGGGGCGACGAGAGGGTCTCCGTCTCGGCAGCTCTCTAGCTCGAAAGTAGGCATACACCCACAGTACCAAAACGGATGTCGATATGATTATCGAAGCGAATCTGAACAAAGCAGAAATAACAGAGCCGTGTGTTGTGTATTGTGTTGTGCAGAGTGAACGAGCGAGCGTTATAGCGGTATGTGTGTGCGTGTATACGATGTCTGAGAATTGTAAGCAGACTACGATTGTGTGCGATTATGAGAATCTGAAATCTGAGCGAAATGAAGCAGAAGAAGACATACCTCGAGCTGCCAAGAGCCTCCTAGCGGTATCCTTGCCACGAGACTGAGCTCATATAACCGTAAAGGGTGGCCAAAGCCGCGCCTCCCCAGTCATACTGCACAATCCTCTCGACATCCACCAAGGCGCTAAGCAAGCAGAGAACCTTGTGTTCGCCGATCGGCAAGCAGGGTGGTCCCGGCAAAAACATGAAAGCGCGCGCATATCTCTCCGGCCTCTGGGTCATCGAGCTGCGTCCACCAAAGCATGGTCCTGACTTTTCAGCTACCTCGAACCAGGAGTAGCGGACGAACCCTGGACGAACAAGTGGCGGCGCCTCGCCGAGCAAATGAACCTGAGCGGCAATCCACTCGTCCATATCTGTATCAAAGGGGATCGGATCACCCCCCACCCCGATGCCGGTGAGCATCGAGAAGTCATAAGGGGTCATCGTCATGTCCCCGGTCGCTGATAAATGAAAAGAATCGGTGGTGTCCCACCACCTCTCTGCCAGAGCGGCAAAAAGAGGTCTGCAAGCAGAAAGCCTGGAAAGTCCCCTGCAGAAGGTACCGAAGCCGGCCCGATCCACGATCATTAACGGCGTCGAGGCGGCTCGGCGTACCACTTTCATGACGGTAACATTCCCATACCGCGGAGTATGGGAGTCTCCTGTAGTCAAGAAATTGCAAAGCCATATGAAGATATGCATTCGGTACAAATCCGTATGCGTCAGATTTTTAAAATTTAAATAAAGAAACGGGTGTCGGTGCTTAAGTGAACTACGGTAGCGTGATCGTCGATTAATCAGAATGCTCCAGTGTAAACTTGGTGCATGTGTGCACGTTCTTCAGATTCAAACAAAAACCGGGTGCCGGTGTGCTTACAGTAAACTACAAAGTGCGATACGTCGGTGTGTTTTTTCGTTTGAACGGTACAAATCTGTGTAAGCATCGTGCACGTGTGTACGTTTCTCATATGCAAGCAAATGTCAGGTTTCAGTATACTGCGGTGGACTACGGCCTGTGATGTGTCAGTATGTTTTGTGAGAAATAGCATACAGATATGATGCACGTGTGTGCATTTTTCAGATTCAAGCAGATAACGGGTCATCGTGTGTCTGTAGTGAGTTACAACATGTAATACGGCAGCGTGTTCGAGTGGTTCGATTCAGTGTAAATCTAGCATATGTGCAGGTTTTCAGATTCAAATAAGCACCGGGTGTCGGCGAATTGGCAATACAGTCTGTGCCGAGTTTGGGTGAGTCAGGCTAGTGCAGTGTGCGTGCATGTGCGTCGGTCCTAAACAGGTGTCAGTTATGAGTTTGTCTACAATCAACCACAAGTACAGTACATCAGAACTAAGCAGTTAATGGGTTCAGTTAGCTATGGCAGTTGACAGGAAATCCTACATTGCAGAAAGTAAAAGACCAGAATGTTACCTCGGCGACGCCAGAAGACAAGTGAGAGGCCGGCTCGCGCAGAAGAAGCTCCGGATCCAAAGCCCTATCGAAGCCGCGGAAGTGGCGGAGTCCGTCGGGTGGTAGCACGTGAATGGCCGGGCGATAGGTCGCCGGATCGAATGGGCGCTCGCTCAACGGGAGGAGCTCGACCCCGAGGTCCATCTCATGGTCCGGGGGAGTCCCGACATGTGGAACATCATCGGCCATAGCAGTGGAGATGAGAAAATAGCCGAAAAGGGAAAAACGGGCCGGAATACGAAAAGTCAACTGACAAAGTCAACCCCGAGAGGGTCGGAAATGGCCGGAAGGGTCGGAATGTGAATAGACACGAGAATGAAGAGAAAATCGAGGGGAACAAGTCCCGAAAAGGGGGAAATGGCGAAAAATGCACCGAAACAAAGTTTTGTTCGGTCGAAAATGTCCAAAACGCGACGAATATCTCGAATCCGACGAGAAAACAAGCGTGAAACGCGCGGAAATCGATGAAAAAGTGAGGGAAAACACTTTGGAGAGGGAGAGCAAAGATTTTCGGCGGAGGCAAAGTGGGGGAAATAGGGTTTCAAACCCTATTTTAAAAGGCCCAAGGTGAAATGGCAGAACTGCCCCCGATCAGCAACTTTTGGCCGGTCGGCACTATTTTGTGCCGGTCGGCACAATATTGTGCCGATAGATGAGTTTATGCAGCCGGTGGTAGCCGGTGGCCACCCCACCCAGCCGGTGGTGTTCCCAAGGCCCTGTTTAGGCAAGTTGAGGAGTTTTGGGTTTTCATAGCTCAAGAAAGTGCAAGAAAGTGCATCCCCGATGCTCAACCGGCCTCCGTTTTGACTTCGGACCGTCTCTACTGTGCGTGACGCTCAAATTCAAGCGAAGGTTGTATCCTTTTGTATCCTTTTGTCTTTTATAAGATTCAAAAGTTGCCCCGTGTGCGTCACGCGCATCCATCACATTGTCCGGCGCATCGTATCGCGCTATCTTGCACGTCCCTTGCAACTTGCACCATTTTGCATTGTCGTGTGGCATGCGTGTCATACTCCTTCATCTTGCATCTCATAATGATTCACGTGGGGTGTACTACCTCACGCGCTTCATTTTGCATCTCATTTTGAGTCGCGTGAGGTGTACTACCTCACGCGCTTCATTTTGCATCTCATTTTGAGTCACGTGAGGTGTACTACCTCACGTGTTTCATTTTGCATTTCACCTTGAGTCACGTGAGGTGTACTACCTCACGTACTTTGTTTTGCATTTCATTCTCCATCCAATGAGGTACGCGTGCCTCATGTGCATTTCATTTTGCCAACGGGTCCGGCGGGACCGAAAACACGCACGGCCCGGCGGGACCAAAAAACACGCGTGGTCCAGGAGACCTTAAATCCTTGGGAGGTGCAAGACCTTCGGTGCATTAAGGTGCACCTCGTTACATTCATTTCGCATTTCATTGCATCTCGAGGTACGTGTGCCTCATTTTGCATTTCATTTTCCATCAAATGAGGTATGCGTGCCTCATTTTGCATTTCGTCACATCTCGAGGTACGTGTGCTTCGTCTTGCATGTCATTTTGATCCACGTGAGGTGTACTACTTCACGTGCTTCATTTTGCATTTCATTTTGATCCACGTGAGGTGTACTACCTCGCGTGCTTCGTCTTGCATTTCGTATTCCATCGCGCTATTTCGCGCACCTCAGAGTTTGACCGGGTCTGGCGAGACCTTAAACACGTACGGTCTAGGAGACCTTAAATCCTTCGAAGGTGCAAAACCTTTGGCGCATGCATTGTTATGTATCATCATCTCGGCAGCCGCGCATTGCCGCGCATTTTGGAACCATGCACCCATCCGTGCAGCAAGACCTTAAACATGTACGGTCTAGGAGACCTTAAATCCTCGGGAGGTGCGAGACCTTCTGCACTAAGTTGCCCTCATTGCATTTGGCATGCATTTCATCGCGCCGCTTACGCACCCCCATTGCACTCCATTTTCCATCCTTTGAGGCACGCGTACCTCATTACACTCCATTTTCCATCTTTTGGAACACGCACGGTCTAGGAGACCTTAAATCCTCGGGAGGTGCAAAACCTTCGGTAAAAGATGCACCTCATTGCATTTTGCATGCATTCCATAGCGTTGTTTTGCGCATCTCATCGTTGCCCCCTGGTCTGGCGAGACCTTAAACACGCACGGTCTAGGAGACCTTAAATCCTCTGAAGATGCAATTCCTTCGGTGTTTGTCGTGCCCGAACGACTTTCGGTGGCCTGGTAAAGCCACCCGTCTGTGTTTGCGGTAAGTTCCTAGGAGACCAATGGGGACGGTGAAAACTAGAGTTTAAACGGCTTATGCCTAGAACGCAAAGGTTCGGAATTTCCGAGACTAAAGTCTGGTTTAAATACCCAGGGGGTATACCCTCGGCTTGAAATCTGTATGGAAGCCCCATAGGTTGAGGCGTGGTTACGTCTCAATCGATAATCGAACCAACCTAGTATGTCGCCCCGTTGGGAGAATAGGGAAAACTGCAATCATAGCCATTGCATCAACATGCATCCCACGCATCATTTGTAAATATTGCATATGTCATGCATTTCAAAACAAAAACAAAACAAACCATGCATATGTCGTGCATCATCATTTTAATATAGTGTATGTGTCATGCATTTTGTGTAAAACACCTAGTCCAGTGCATTGTAGCTTGCATGCATCCATTGCATCACCTCCATCTATGGCTTGCACCTTTCCTTGTTGAGCTTGGTCTGGTATGTGCCCACACTTTTCGTGTTGAAACACAGTTGTCGAGCTTTTGTGTCCGAGCCTCAAGGGTAGCTGCACCGCTTCTGTGTTAGATACGGCTTGTATGCGTACATGCCTTTCCTAGGCAAAATACGGTTTGGCCAGCGTGCCATATCCATTGTATCCATATCCATTGCATTGTAGCTTGCATGCATCCATTGCATCACCTCCATCTATGGCTTGCACCTTTCCTTGTTGAGCTTGGTCTGGTATGTGCCCACACTTTTCGTGTTGAAACACAGTTGTCGAGCTTTTGTGTCCGAGCCTTGAGGGTAGCGGCACCGCTTCTGTGTTAGATACGGCTTGTATGCGTACATGCCTTTCCTAGGCAAAATACGGTTTGGCCCGCGTGCCATATCCATTTGTATCCATTTCCATTACATTATAATGTAGTAATTGCGTCCGGCATTAGGATCATTCTTCTCACCCCAGCGGGTCGTTTCCCCACTTATGTCATTCCACCCAATACTTGTTCTTGTGTCCGTGCGAAGTACTCATAGATCAGACATCGTTCTATGGGAGACGGACTTGTCACCTCCATCAATCTATTTGACATTTGTGTGGTTTCGAACCGCTCCGGTTTGAATCAAGATTCAATTGCCCTGCATGTAGTTCGCATTAGTTTTAATTGCACTACATTTTCATTTGCATTATTCATACATAGTTTTGTATATATTGCATATCATTCATCATTCGCATTGCATATGTCATGCATGTTGCTAACAATATTGTACCTGTTAAGTTTACTTTCTTTGCAGGCATGATATTGTATGTACGGTTCATTTGAGGTCGGCGCAACCGGACGAGCCGCGCAGGTATTGTATCCTCCACGTGAGACGTTTCGAGAATTTCATAATTCTCTTACATCCTTTCTGCATTGTAGTGTAGATTGGCGTATGCTAGCTTATAACTGTTGCATGTGTGCTTCATTACAGCCTTTTTTGCATGATCATAAGCTATGCCCGGCTTCTTGCATTTTCAGTTGCATTTTGCCCCTGCCTTCGGGTGCATATCTTATTTGTTTTGCATGTTTGTCTAAGTCTTCGGCCTTGTCAAAAATGGGTCGTCTCTGGGCTTTGACATTCACTCCCGTCATTGTTATGACTTCCGAGTTCTGTCAAAGAGGGGCAACTGTAGACACCCCATTTTTGACCGTTCTCAAGACTTGGACGTCACCGTTGGGACACTCGGTGATTATCTATGTTTGTGTTCGTTTGGAGTTCCCGGAGTTCTCGGCTACGCGCGCCCTGCCTCAGGACCTCCGAACTCGACCGTTTGTGTTTGGTTTTACACCAAACACTTGTGATTTGCCTTTGAGGGGCAGGGAATGCTTTGTGAGGCATCCCTACACACCACCGGCTGGGGCTAGAGGCCACCGGCTGGCTGTAGTTATAGTGCCGGTCGGCACTATTTTGTGCCGGTCGGCACTATTTTGGACGAAATGACCAATTTGCCCAGCCGACCACTGTGCACTTGCTTTCTGAGATATTTTCAGACAGCTGTGTGCAATTGTCTTTCCCTCCATACACGTGTATGGAGGGATAAGCTTGCTTAATGGCTAAGCTTGTAAGCTTTTGGCCTATAAGAGGGAAAGCTCTTCCCTTTGCTCAGGGGTTGGAATTCTTGAGAGGTTTCAGCCATTTTTAGAGGGAACCAAGCTCTGGTTTTAGGGTTAAGATAGATACACATCTTATATCTCCCTTTCTCTTTTGCTTTCTAGGTGTTTTAGTTCATATTATTGCACTAACACACCTAGTCTTCCACCTTTTCTTGGTATTCTTGAAAATCAGAGCTTATTCTTGAAGTTCTTGATTGGTTTTGAGTCCAAAGAAGCCACAACATCAAGCTTTGTGAAGAGGTCTACAAGGGTAAGAACTTTACTCCCTTTTTACCCCATTCTTGCACCTTCTTTTTACCTAGCTTAGAACTGTTTTTGTGCTTAGCACATAACACAAAAAAGTTCTGATTTTTGACCCTCTTTATTGTATATTAAGAGTGTTTTGTGGTTTGGGGAAGTTTGACCCCCTTTAGGCCTTGAAAAGGGTCCCTTTTGTGCCATTTTGGTTGAGATCCGAGATTTTGGTGAGAGGATCTCACCACTGAAATCTTGAGTGATTCCAGTGGTGAAGAGCATACCTTGAAGTCTCAAGAAGGAGAGGGCCACCCCCTCTCCTTGATGTCCTTGAAAAGGACAAAATTTTGCTTCCTTAAGGAGCTCCATGCTTGAGTGTGTGTTGAGCATGTTTGACTTGTTTTCCATGCTTATATTGCCATGTTATAACATGATTTCAAGTTGGTTTTAGTACTCTTTGCATGATTTGCATAGTTACTTTGTAATGCCTTAATATTGCTTAAACATGACTAGCTTGTTAGCCTTAGTTTCTAACATGTTTTAGACTTGTGTTTGTGAAGCTTGTGTACTTATTTTGCCATGATTTAACTCTGCCCATAGCCATTTGGGTCGATCCCATCATGCATTATGTAGCTCCTTTGCATTTGGCTTGTTGGCCTTGAGAGTATGAGTGTATAGCATGCCATGCTTACTTCATTTTTGATAGCTTGGAACCATCTAGCATGTTATTTCAGACTTTTTGGTGTGCTTGTATGCATGCTTTAGTTGCTTCTTTAATGCTTTAAAAGCATGTGTTGAATGCTTCATGTTTTGGTCATGTTGCATGCCTTTGTACTTGAGCCCCTTAGATGCCATCTAGGTGCTCCTTAGGCTTTGTTTAGGTCTGCTTGTGACCTATTTTGAGTCCCCTTAGCCTTGTGAGGCTTGGTGGACTTGGCTTTGGTTTAAGCCTTCATGGCTTGTTTCAAAACTTGGGCCATTTGTTGTATATTTGGCTTGCTTCATTACATGTTTTGGCATCATGTTTAACCTGGATTTCAGAGCTTTTCATGCATGCTATTAGCCCATGTTTGTGTCTCTTAAGTGTGCATGAGAGTTGCTTTTATATGCCTTGGGTTTAGACTTTAACATGTGCATGTGTGTGTGTGTGTTTAGTCTCTATCTCTAGGCACTTTGGCCACTGTTTTGAGCCTTGTTAGAGCTGCCCAATTCATGTGTAAGTCCATCTCATTGCTTAGTTTGTATACTTGCCTTGTACGCCTACTTGTATGCTTATATAAGTGCCTCGCATTGTCCATATGGCATAGTAGATAACATGCTTAGGGCCTTGTTGCATTGGCATGCATGTTGGGCCTCTTGAAGTGAAGTATGACGGAGGTTTGGCACCTTTATTTGCTTGTTTGCATTGCATGCATTTGACATTGAAGTTGCACTCTTGGTTCTCCAGGCCATCACGCATGGAAATGCGCGATTGGTGGTCCGGGAATCGAGGCACATGCCCTCTTGAGTCCATAGCATGATGTGGGATGTGTTTGGTGCATACATGCCTTGAATTACATTGCCATGCATAGTTTGTCCTCTCTTCTTTGTGAGTTGCGTGATCTGCAGAATTTTGTGCCGACCGGCACTTCGATGCCGACCGGCCGTTCATTCCTCAAATGATGAAACAATTCAGTGCCGATGGCCAAATCCTTCAGCCGGTGGAAATCTGTGCAGCCGATGATGATCTCCAGTACCAAAGAAAGTGTTTCTAGGACTTTGGTAATTTTCAGAGTTGGATAGCAGAAGAAACAGAGGCATACTTGCATGGCGGCGATTCGAGCGAGTCCCGCACGCCATGCGATTAGCCCTCATCCCGAGGCATTTAATGTTTAATTAGATTAATTATTTAATTTAATTAATTTAGTTGATTTGTAATATTTAATTAGCTAGTTTAGTTAATTGTTTATTCGGCCTGTATTATTGTTTTGGTCCCTCCGAGCGAGGGCAAAAATGTAATAAGTGTGCGTGAGTGGGCGTATGTCTTCCAACCCCTGCTTCTTTCTAACCCTTTTATTTACCCGCTTTCGGTGGTAGATTAGAGCATGTCTAAATTAGCATACCTTATGCAATGCATGCGTGCATACATGCATTTGTTTTCATGCACCGGGCTCGGTACATCATACAAACTGCATTGTATTTTCAATTCCAAAATTGAATACGTGCTATTCGCGCATTTCACATGCCATGTTTAGGGTTAGCCGAGCCTACTCTAGATTGCATATTTGCCTGTGTTGCATTAGCCATTTAACATGACCTAGGGACATGCATGTCTACTAACTAGTTTCTTGTTTTGGCACGGAGTACGATGTAAGTATTTCATGCTTTAGCATACCACATGCGTGTGAATGTTGCCATAATAGTATGCTTACCATGCGGCTAAATGCTTATATGAGATAAACTGTTTGAATGCCTGTGGATGGAGGTTGGATTGCTTGAGTTGGAACAATTCATTGAGATCCGCATTTTAGCCTACTTGCGGGTAGCAAAAGAAAACAACACGTTTTTCGAGACAAAAACGGATATGCAATGTTTATTTCCAAGTTAGGCGATCTAGTCTATACTTTTGTGTTGTGCGCATCACATAGTAATTCTAGGTTAATAACCGGAATAAGAACGCATAAAGTTTTCAAAAACGGATATCACGGTTAGTAGAGGCCGGTCTTCGGACCGGGCGAAAGGGGGTGCTCATAGCTGACCTTCCCCGATCGTACCCAAGCTCCCGAGCCAAGACCACTTTGGTGATGACGGACATGTGGCCTTCGGCACCGAGTCAGGGTTTCCTAAATTTCCCAATTTAAAAAATATTTAGGTGGCGACTCTGTAATCTGGCAAAGCAGTCCATGTTTGGCACTACTTTTCAAAAAATCTGTTTTCTCAAACGATTTGCCGGATTTGGACTCTTTGGTTCAGATTTAGAACCGACAAACAAAAGCGAGTCCGAACTGTAGCCGAGGCCCCCCGCGGACGTGCTACATAAAGCTCTTGCTCCAATCCTCCCAAACTACTGCCTTGGCGAAGGCATCTCACCAACACCTGAAAATGGTTTTCCCATATAGGGTAAGCCAAAACCCAGTAAAAATAATTCAACACAATATATGAATCTTAACAAAGATATAAGGGTGAAATGCATACACAATGCTCATGTCAAAATGTTTTACATTTCTTTCCCAAAAACCATGTCATGCTCAGTTTATATCACAATTCTCAATTCATGTCTTTTACAATAGAAAACAAGGGAAAAATCTTAAACCGATACAATCTTTCATGGATATTTCATCCACGAGAAACTGTCAAACGGCACCTATGTAAACATAGCCTATAAAGCACTACTATTTCTATTTTACGAATATTTCGTCCGTGGGAACCGGCAGCCATGTATACGTGCGTTTTTTGACTTTAACCCTGGATACTCAGACCAACTTGATTTGGTGATGCACACCTCTTTCCAACGTTTACCCATTTTTCTCAAAATCATATACATTTGCAATGTATTAAATGAGCAACAATAGTCAATGCACATGGATGAGAAATTAGTTTCAATTCACCTAATCCTCATGTAATTTCTACAATAATTATACATATCCTAAACCGATAGCCCAAAACAGATATTTCTAAATAGATATAAAATCTTCAATACAAACAAACTTTCCAAATTCAAATATGTGAGGGATAGTACATATCCAAGTCCACTATCCATAGCAACATTCGTCCAATTTTACATTTCCTACATCAATCTCATTTATTTATACAAAATAGACATTAGAGATATTTAGGGCAAAATTCATTTTTCTTCCAAAATCCACTCTAAGTATCAAAAGCAATAATTTTATCACAACTTAACTTCATTTCCACTCCCACAATCATTTTCAATACATCCATTTGAAAACCTCTCTTTTGATTTTAAACCAACACTCTAGGTTTGTTCAAAATCCTCCAAAATCACAAAATTGTTTTATAAAAACAAATAGCTAAGTTAAAAATCATAAAAGAGTGTAAAAAATCTCTACCTCAAACTTAGAAGAGTAAGAAGGAAGAAAAGCCCAAAAGTTGATAGTGATGAAACGATGATTTGCTTCGATCAAAACGAAGCCCTCAACAAGCTCTACACTGAATCTCAAAGGAGTAAGGTGAGGAGATGCTCCTAAGTGAGTAGATTTGAAGATCTTTGAGCAAAAAAATGAGTTTGGAGAGAGAGAAGAGGGACTCACGGTTTAGAGAGGGGAAATAGAAGATAAAATGAAGAAAATGGTAAGTGAGAGCCATATTTATAGTGCTAGGTTAAAGTGAAATAAAGTCCCAAAGTCAAACCCAAAAGAATAAGTCAAAATCCCCAAGAAGTAGGGCCTAAAACCGAACTAAATTCTTTTAAAAAAAAAAAGGGTCAACCCTTATGTCGGTGGTGTCGACCCTTTAGGAAGAATTGACAAAAAGGACAATGCTGGCAGCAGACAAGGTGTCGACCTGTCACGGCCCAAACTCGCCCCTATGGGTTTAACACTGTAACCAACCAGTAATCCTTGGATTACCAAAGGTCTCTGAACAGAATAACTTATAATTAGGGGCTGCGGAAGCAAATATAGAAACATACATAGTTCATTGAGCTGTGGAGACATATATGGGATAGAAACTTCTTTTTTTCTTTTTTTTTTAAACTTATACATATATACATGACGTCATGATGTAGATCTCACATCACATTTAATACAAATGTAGCCAAAAAGGGACTTAGCCTAATATACACATAACAAAAAACTTGTTTATAATTAAAAAATATAAGGTCTTAAACACAAGTCATTTAAACTCGACTCACTCACAAGAGGGAACCTCTTTGGAGGCACAATGGCTGGCTAACAAAACTAGTACGCCAGGTCCTCAAGTCTGAGCCTGGTCACGCACTTGGTTACCTATATACATAATAATAAATAGTGAGCGGAAGCCCAGTGAATAATAACAAAGTAAAGGGTTTAAACAAATGATGTCCATCACAAGTATAACTTCAAATCTCTTATTGAACAGAAGCATAACCATATTCGTATAAGAAACAAAGTCATAAACATATTCATATCATGAGTGGTATATTCGTTAGCATCAAACATATCTCTTTGGTCAAGCTTATTAAGTTCCACTTTCGAACCTCCGGTACCAGGTAACATATCTCATACATGAGCCACGGTATTGTTTCCCTTGGGCGAGGGCCTCATGACCATAAGCCATAGTATTATGTCTCCTGGGCGAGGGCCTCTGCTAAGGATACCACATAAACATTTCAAAGAAGTGGATCATTATTCATGAAATCACATAAAAACCTTTTGTATCATTCAAAAACAGTTCATATCATATCATAACGTTCATAAAGTATTTCATATCGAACATAGCTTTACTAAGTTATTACTCACAGATAGCTTCACCGATAGCTTGGCAGTAAACCAATGGATCAACCGCTCACGGCGCGTGACCTACACCAATCATAACAAATACACATACTGAAACACACGCTCGGATTGTACATAACTCGTTTTATTTTGTTCTTATTGTGTTTTTAACCTTCACTCTCATTATTGATTCTTAATCTTGGCCTAGGAATGCCTAGGATGCAATGAGAACGCAAAAATGCATTTGAAAATACCTGGTCAAAAATACTAGGAACAGGGGCCATGCTCGAGTGCAACTTCCTTCGCTCGAGCGATCATGAAAACATATGAGGGGCCGCTCGAGCGCAACTTTCTTCGCTCGAGCGGTCTGCAAACTTTGAAAAAGTACTGGTTATGTGATTTTCACGCTCGACGGTCGCTCGAGCGTGAGACTCATCTCCCCGCTTCAGCGTAACCCTTGTTGCTCGAGCAGTCTGCAAAAACATGAAACTTCTAGGAGCATGCACTTTACGCTCGAGCGGACTTCGGGTCGCTTGAGCGTAGAGTTCTTGACTCGGCGAAAGTGCAGAATCTAAAATTCCTAGATTGTACTCCCAAGCTCCAAACTCGAATTCAAGCCATTAAACTCAACATTTGGGCCCAAAACTTGAAAATATTAAGAATTAAAGATTATTTTATGAAATCAAGACCCAAAAACATATCAATTGTGCACAATTCAACTTGAAATGTAAGAACATGATATGAACATGACATGCATGTATTCACTTGAGTTCATAGCTTCCAAAGCATGATCAAATGAGGTCCAACGGTGAGAAATGTTATGAATTCTTCAAACCATGCTAGAATTGCAACATGCATGGGAGGAAATCTTTGAAAACAACTCTCAAACGCCATGAAATATGCATGCATGCATGGTATGATCTAAACTCCTTCATTCTAGTTCAATTTCAACTTAATTCCCTTGTATTTTTGAACTTACCAACTCAAAAGCAAGACCAAAGGCTTGAAGTTTTACCTTATACCTTGGATTCACAAGAGTAGAGACTTAAATTTCTAAACTCTCTTCAAGTCTCCAACAATTCCTAGCAATACACCCCTTCTCTCTTGTTGAACTCACTCTCACCTTTGGTCTCTTTTTTCCACGTTTGTAGCTCAAGAAGGATGAAATGAGAGTGTTGGATGCATATAAAGGTCCACTAGTGCCTTAGTTAGGCTTGAATTAAGGAATTCATCAATTAGTCTTAATTGAGCATTAATTATTCTAATTTAATCGTTCCGAATCACATTTCAACTGAGCCTATCATAAAATTCTAAAAACTCCAAATAACACATAAATCAAGTCAATTTGTGAATTGGATGCCAATAAGGCTTTCAATTCGCAAACCGAAACGAAAACGTGAATAGATCTTTCTACGTTAAACAGATATAAACACAAATAAGGCAATACACATGCAAGTAATGCAAGATTTCACTTTAATTACTTATTAAGCATGCTTAATCATGGATTGTACGTTAATCATGGGTCGGGGTTGTTACACGACCCTTGGACCCAAGGTGTTGACACTAAATTTCAGCAACTAAACCTAGATTCTACAGTAGACAAGGGTCGACCCTTCCCAAACTAGTGTCGACCCTTGAGGCCAACAAGAAAAGGTAGGTGTCAACACCACCAAAGGTTGGTGTCAACCCTAAATTTCAATAGTGATCTAGGAACATAGCAACAAGATGGTGTCGACACCTCCAAAGTTGGTGTCGACCCTTGGAGCAGAACAAGATAAGGAAAATGAGACAGTGTCAACACCAACAAGGATGGTGTTGACCCCTAAAGCCAAAACCAAACATAAGGAGAAAAGAACGACCACTACGGATATGGTTTTCAGGATTCAAAAGCAATAAATGGGTCGGGTCTAAGCCCGTATCATCATATCACCTAATTTATTAAAATTGTTAAAATTATTTTTATCATTGTAATTTATATTTGCAATTATATTGTTATATCATGCTTATAATCTAGTTATTTTTCTCTTAAAAAGAAAGGTAGGTTTGTTGTGTTACTGTGTTGCGAAACTCGTGGCTTATGTTTTGTTACCCTGGCTTTTTATGCCAGATTTTGACAACAAAAGAATGGAAGTCGAAAATGGAGTTGACGCTAACATAGAAGCTTGATTGGCTTAAAGTTATGACTATAGCGAAATAATATTTTATTATCTTATGTATTAATAATTAAGGACATTATGATTTTGTTTAATGCTGTATTTGGATATTTTAAATTTTTATTTGGTATTGTTGGACTTTTGTTTGTATGAGAGTTGAAATTTTCCATTAAAATTTCAAGTTTTTCATTTAGTAAGTCATTTCGTTTATTTAATTTTTTTGATGTTCTAAAATTTTTGAGACGTCACAAATTTTATGTAAGAATACAATTTTCCAAAACTTAAATCCAATCTAGAGTAATAGATTTATGTCAGTTTAAACTAACACAATTTGGTAATCAGGTAGCATGATTTATTAATTATAAAGTGATAATTGAAGCATTAAAATAGTGTCAGACAATTCATCCTTCCATGAAGATGTGAACTGTTTATTTTCTTTAGGAAGAAAGAATAATTGGCTTACATCCATTTGGTTTCGGCTTTTTTAATTACTTTTTAACTAATTAAGTTAAAATAATAATAATAATAATAAACTGTATTTTTCAGTTAAGGTGACAAAAAATTCAGGATCAACTCAACTCTTTTTATTAAAAAAAAATTAACTTTTTTAACATTAACCAAACACATCAATCCTTTTAGGAGCAATTTTTTTCGATAATAAAAAATATAAAAAAATACACACAAACAACAACAAAACAAAACAGAAAAAAGCTATGCCAAATCAGAAAAAGGATTGTCATAAGAAGTTATGGATATCCTTAATTTCAACCATTTTAAATAAATCAGATTATATATCAAACAGTACAAAACTGATATATACTCTGATTTTTTTAAAATGCTTTAACATTGTGTTTGGTTGGGAGATTTGAAAATTAACCCTTTTAGCAGCAATTTTATCCGATAATTTTTTTATTTTTTTTTAAAAGGGCATACACACAAACAACAGCAAAACAAAACAGAAAAAACTATGTCAAACCGAAAAAAAAAAATAGGATTGTCAAAAGAAGTTATGGATATCCTTAACTTAAAACACTTTAAGTAAATCCGATTATATATATCAAACAGTGCAAAACTGATATATACTCTAATTTCTTTAAAATGCTTTAACATTGTATTTGGTTGAGAGATTTGGAAAAGAAAAACAAAAATATATAAGTGAAATTTGAATAAAACATACTTACATTTCACCTAGTTTTTCGCACATTTTCGTTTTCCTTTTCAAATCACTTCCCAAATTTCTCAATCAAACACAATGTAAATAAATTTGAATACTACATGCACTCTTATATTCAAATTAGAGCACATAAATTATAGCAGATTAGTTTTTCATTCAGCGAAAGAGAAGTAGGACAGGGATACAAAAGAGGGAGAAAAAAAAAAGATGGAAAAACTGAGAAGTAAAAGAGGAAGAAGAGCAGAAGAGGAAAAACATGGCATTTATAAATAAATAAATACAAAAAAGAGAAAGAGCGCATTTATTTATAAATCTCTCTTTATTTGCTTATATTTCATTTAGTTTAAATTATTTTGTTATGTTCCAATTAGTCCTATGGGTGACATAGTTACCAAAATACCCTTAATAATAATATTAATATCAATGTTCCGTGATGTGAACAATCACACTGCCAATGTGAATGCTTACACCATCAATGTAAACACACGTCAATATGAATATTCAGATTATAAAATATGAATGTTCACATCACCAAGTCACTAACCATTCAAAAAATATTTGTAAGGGTAAAATTATTCATAAATTACCTTAAATTTGATAATTAGGATTTGGTGAATTAAATGTCTAAATAATAGGACTTATTTAAATATAAGAATATATTCTTGAAAAAAGATTTCCTAATAAATCTCCCAAGAAAAGGTTTGTCTCTAGATTATTTGTGTAGATGGGGCCCACTGCAAGTCTCACTTTGATAATTTGATCCAATTATTTTTTAAGTTAATATGTGTAGGTCATTGGTGAAAAAAAAAATTAAATTGATTCGATAATTATAACCATATACTTTTATTTGTTTTGAAAAAATGACTGACAAATATAATTTTAAATTAGATGATCTTTTTTTCTTTTTTTTCTAAAGACAAATATAATAAAATTATGTAGTTATAATTTTTAGATCAATATGATTTTTTATGAATAATTTACGCACAATAACTTAAAAATAAATAAATCAGATTATCATAATGAAACCATGATGAACCCTTGACTACAAACATCACGGTCTTAGATTAGAGTTGAGGGCTTTGTTTGGGAACAAGTTAAATTAGTTAAAAAAATAAATAAATATAGTCAATATAAAAAATTAACTCATTCTCTACATTGTTATAAGTTTTTTTCTGTAAAAAATTAAAAAAATCAATTTCTAAACCAAGCCTTGCACAAAAAAAAATCAGAGACTTTAGCTGTTGAGGTTTGATTTGGTAAATGATCAACTAGGCTCTTCAATGGTCGATAGATCCAATGGTCTAAAGACCACTGTAACAAAAATGTTCCACAAGGCCCAAAAGCTCACAGAAAACATATAATATATAGTTTAATTTTTTCAATAGGCCCCCAACAACTTAAAAAACGTAAAGGGACACCAAAGTAACCAAGTCACTCACCTTTCATGGCCCTTGCAACTTGTGCTCCTCCTGTATGGGACGCATGAACATGATTTAAGGGGGAGAATGGCAACCTTGACAGGCCATGTGAGCACAAGGAGGTTGGATTCTTGTGCATTGAGCCCTTGGTGAAATTTTCATTGTTTAGCCTTGATGAAGTTTTCACAAATTTTATTTTCTAGTGATTTTCAACATTTCTGAATTATGATTGATGGTGCAATCCTTGGTTGGAAGTCTATTATTGAATTTGAAAGTCTAGAGATAAGCTCTTTATCGTCCATTGTCCGATTAATGTAAGCAATGGAAGGTCCTCACAAAAAGATGCTTATTCATATAGGAAAGGGGGGAAAAAATGATGACAAGGGAGATCAGGATTGTTAACCCTAAATTGACTCTTAATCCAAAACAATTAGTAGGAATTTGCCCTACTAGAAGTAGAGTAAGGACGTGCCAGGTTAGATTGCTATTTCTAGATTCTAAGAGAAATGTCAATATTTAATTTATGTATAAAAAAAGTGGATCCACAATATTTAAAATTGAGCAAAATATACTCGTTGTCACTGTAATTTGCTTCTTGTGTCAATATAATCTTTGCAATTTTAATTTGTATCAATTTTGTTCTTTAATTTTTTACTTTTAGGATTCATGATAATGAGATTCCCATTTCTATTCTTTTATTTTCAAGGGCCATTGAATTACATAGAAATAAGGTTTATATTCATTCATTGAGGGATCTAGAATTGAGATCCTCATTATTTATGGTGTTTCAAATTATAAATAGTGAGATTTAAGTGAAATTCGAGTAAGATTTAAGGATAATTGGTGGTAAGTCTATTTTTATGAGGGATATGATAATTGGTCTAAAGATTGATGATATTGTTAATGAAATTGTTTAGTATAAAGGATGATTTATTATTTTCAATTTTTTTTTTTTCTTTCCATTTTTACCTCACTATAGCTAAATTAGAGTTAGGTCATCAATATCATTGAAAAATTTGTCAGAAAATTCACTAAAGTCAAAAAAGTTGCCGAAATAGTCATTGGTGGCAGTGGCCAATCACTGCGACTAGTAGAGATGGTGATAGGTGGACAGCTAAGTAACACAAACAAATAAGGGATGACACATGGACAGATATGTTGACATATAAGTAGACAGTTAATTGATAGACAAATAAGTAGGGCTAATATAGTCTTTTCAATTTTTTTTTTTACTCCAAAAAATTTGAAATTAGACTTATAACTCGAGTATCCCAAAACTTATAGAGATTAATGTAATATATGTATATATATACACTAGCGTAAAACCTGTGACAATTATTCAAAAAATTAATTTTGAAATTAATTAGAAATAATTTTAAAACAAATAACTGGATAAGATTAAGTTTCAGTAATTATTTAAGTCTTCTATTAGTATTTTGTTTTATAAAAAAATATATGTATCATAATTCAATTGGTAAAATTAAATACAAATAAATTTGCATAAATTACAAAACTACTTTCTATTGAGCATAATTTTATTATGGCTATAAAATTTTCATAATTATGATTTGTCATGTCAAAGGTTGTTAGATGACATAAAAATACAATTTTTTTATTTTATTTTTTATTTTGGTATCTCTAGCTCTCTCTTCCATCTGTTCTCTATTTTTCTTTCTTCTTAAATTTTATTGAAAAGATTTAAATTTTTATATGTAATTTTGATTGTTGTGGTGAATTTTAGATGTAGAAAGAACTTGTTGTGGTGATAGTAGTGAGCTTTCATGACTGAAGGTAGGTTTGGATTTTAGAGGTTAACGCAATGTGGCCTAAAAAAAGAAATGAAACAAAAGATTTAAATTTTATATTTATTTCAATAATTATGTTAGAAATATTACTCAAGTTACTATATGCCATGTTGTAGTTTAGAAAAATAATTAATTGATATGGTAGGATAAAGTGTAAGACCATTCTTGAAATTTCTAAAATTCTATGGGATAATCGAATTGTCATGAGCCATGTCAGGATTAAGTCAAACAATACAAGTTACACTTGACTAACTTATTTATGTAAATATATTTTAAATTGGTAAATACATGTGAAACCCCATATTTTTATATAATAAAAATAATATATTTTTCAAGATTATTTTGTATAATTATTCTCATTACTCTCTCTATCATCTTCTTGTACCCTCTATCTATCTATCTATCTATCTATATATATATACACATCTATACATCTATACATGCATACATATCAATGATTTCCATATCTCAAAGCTCTCTTATCCTTCTCAACTCTTTCTCACTCTCTTCTTCACCTCTATGCTCCATCCATCACCTTTTGTATATCTCCCTTCATCATCTATATTTATACATATCTATGTACATGCATATCATCTCCTCATCACCTGCATCAACACCACCGAACTACCAATATCACCACCCGAACCACCAATTTCACTGCCACTGTAACGACCCGAACATACATTTGATTAAATAATCATCCAATTGCATTTTTATGTGCTAATTGATTATGTGTTTGATGTAAAATTGCATGTCTAATGGTGTAAATTATAAGGATTTGAATTTATATCTATTGTTCGTAGGAAGACCAGTTGCATTACAACTGTAAACTAAAAATTGAAGGCCTTAGAGGTGCCAGAAACCAAAACTGAGTAAATATTTGTGATCAGCATAATTTTTAGCACCAAATGAGAAGTTTGATAAAAATTTGATTCAAAATGAATTAATTGGATTTAATTAAATTCACCCCTTAGTTCATTTTAACTTGACTTGGGAAGGCATATATATATATATAAGAGCATTAGTTGTAAACTTAGACTCAACAAAAAATCTAGTGAGAGAGAGAGAGAGAGTTCTAGAGAACTCAAGAAGAGAAAGAAGAAGAACAAGGGAGACTTGTTACACCTCGAAATAATTAACAATAACTCATCCCATGACAATTAATAAATAACAATATAAATGAAATGATAAGCTTTCATTAATCAGAGTTTGATATATAAAAATGTGACATATGCAATATACATTCATAAACCTTACATCTTGAATCTACAACATATATCACATACAAGTGAAATGAGATAAAAGGCTATACATCTTTCCAAGTCCACACTTGGTTACACAAAAGTGAGTACAACTTCATACAGTTTAAGCCCTTGGCTTGTACAAAAATAATAACAACAAAATACACCAAAAAGAAGCCCAAGGCTCCAAGTCCTCCTAAGCTACGTCCTTGGCGAAGACATATCATCAACACCTAAAAATCGTTTTCCACATAGGGTAAGCTAAAACCCAATAGAGACACTACAATATGGTGTATGAATCTTAACAAAGCCATAAGGTGATGCATATGCAATGCTCAAGCCTAAAACATATTTTTTTTGTATCTTTTTTCAAAACCTTGCAAGGCCAATTTTATACCATAATTCATAGAATGTCTTTCCTTATAATAGAAAACAAGGCAGTGAATCACAAACTTTGGGAAACCCAAAACAAATACAACCTTTCACAAAATTTCATCCATAGGAAAATTTCATCCGTAGAAAACTGTAAATCGGCACCCATGTAAACGTAGGCTATACAAGAACTACTATTGCCATTTCACGAAAATTTCGTCTGCGTGATCAGCACCCATGTATACGCGTGATTTTTAGGACTTTCACCATGGACACTTAGGCCAACTTATTTCAACGAGACACACTTACTTCTCAAATTCATCCATTTTTCTCAAAACAATAAATTTTACAACCAGTTAAGTATGCAACAAAGCACAATGCAAATGAATGGGAAATTGATTTTAATTTACCTAATCCTTATGCAATTTCTATAACAATCAAAGCTATCATCCACTGATAGCCTAATTTCAATAACAGTATATATGTTCATCATTTCCATGATGTAAGCAATATTACATATCCAACTCCACCATCATTATCAATATCCACATTCTTTCCCATCTTACAAAACCAACATCATTTTTTAATGTTTTCCAACACAAGTCAAAACCCATAGTTTTAGAACAAAACCTCATTTTCTTTCAAAATCACTTTTGAGTAATGAAGGCCATTATTTCAACATATAACAGCCATCATCACATCCCCACAACCTTTTCCATGGTTCCATTTGAAAACCCTTATTTTGATTTCAAACCAAAACCCTAAAGTTTTGTTCAAAATTCCCAAATCACAATCTTGGTTTGAAAAGAAAATAACTAAGTTAAAAATCATACAAATGTGGAGAAATCCCTACCTCGAGTTCAAGAAGCAACCAAAGAGAAGTCGAAAATCAACGACGGTGAAAAGTAGAAATTTTTTGATTAAAACGTAGCCCCAACTTTGTTCTACACAAAAGCCTTAAAGAGTAGGGGTAGGATATGTGTGTAACTAGATCAAAACCAAGGTTTTAGACCTTAAAACGCTAAAAATGCCAACTGGAACAGTTTGGGAGAAGAAAGAGGTGAAATAGATATTTTCAGGTTGCACGGGTTTATATAGGCTGAAGAAGATCGCGGGTGCGAACTAAAGCTTGCGAGTGCGAGCTGCCTAACTAGCTACATTGTGGGCACAGCCATGCTATTCACTGCCCCCCTCGACAGCCTCCTTGTGGCCCATGAACTTTTGCCCCATACATTGGACCTGAGAACGTATTTTGGTTGCGGTCGGTTGCGGCCTGTTGCAGGTGCAGCCTAGCCCATCGTAGGTGCGACCTATGTGGTCATGGGCATGACCACAATCAGAAAATATTGCAGTTTGTTCCTGTGAGCAATACAGGGCTTCCCGTGCCCACCAAGAAGAAAGTAAGGTACAAAACCAAAAGGAAAAAAGGGAAAACATAATAGCAATAGTACAAAAGCGTCAATTAAAGCCCTAAATGTTATAAGACTTGAAGGAAATCTTCATTAATCATCTATTTCTCTCATAATTTCTTAGATTTGAGTCATCTACACTCATATTCTCTTGAATTCAATCTTCATTAAGAAAGACATCATGCTTAATTGAGGGTTTTGTGGTGTGAGAACTCATATGCACATCTATGAACATAAAAGAGAAAAATTATAGGAAATAGCTCAAGATCTTGATGGCATGAGCTCATGAAATTTTTGTTCATACACTTGCTCTCTTGCATGGTTCTGGAGATTTAAAGAGGAAACTCCATAGATTTTGAGACTTAGAACTCAAATATGCTTGTTTTATGATTTTGCACTTCAAGTCTAGGTTTTGATCTGTTAAGTGGAAATTGGGTTTTGTTTATGACGTTATGATTTTTTTTATTGAAGTTAGAAATGTAAAATTCAAGTTGTTTTTAAGAGTTTTGGGGCTTGAAAAACATGACATTGAAATTTTGGAAAAGAGGAAGTTCCATTTTGCAGCAGATTTTCGGAGTGCATTTCAATCCAAACCGCACGTGTACTCAGCCTTCCTCTACCTCAATTTGCATTCTGCTTTGGCTCCGCATGAGTGGCCAAATCCACCACACCAGTGGCCAGGCCACCGCATGTGCGGTTTGCAGGGTAGGCTTAGTTTTGTTTTCAATCCGTTTTTTCGACTTTTGAGCCTCCGTTTGCATGGTTGTCATGAGTATTTCACATTCATATGCATAACATAAATACAAAAGAAATTAATGAACGAGTAGAAATGGCTTAACGAATATGTAATGAATGATCCGAATAGGTTTAAGACCCGATTAATAAATTGAATGTGTTTTGAGATGTTGTGCATGGATATGTTTCTGCAGGTTGAGCCGTTGAGGTGTATCCAACCACGCACTGTGAGTAGCTTTACTATAAAGATATGTTCATATGCATTATATTCGAAATGATATTTGGTAAGTTATGATTTCTGAAATGTTATTTGTTTTAGTGAACGAATATCCGATTTTGAATCTATTATGGCATCCAAAGACAGTCCCAAGTCATGGGGGACAGCATATTAATGCGAGCCCATGACATACATGTGAATACGAGATCTCACTAACCATTTGACAAAGTGGTGTTCTGTTTGATAATCGGTATCTAGAACCGATTATTCTAGTCGGATGACGATATGATATGTTCTGCTGGATGTACCATTATTATGTTTGGATATGAGAATGATTTATTATGATTTGTTTACAAATATAATGTATTTAGAATTTGTTCACTAACCCCTTTACTTTAATGTTATTCACTAGGCTTTTAGCTCACTGTGTGTGTGTGTGTATATATAGGTAAGCGTCATGAAGAACACGCCCAGAAGGAATCCTTTAGCCGAGCCACCATCTAATGCCTATTGAGTTTTTGGTGCCTTCGAGTTAAGGCTAAGTCTTGTTGGTTTTTGGCAGATTTTATGTACATGAAATTAGAGTTTTGACTTATATGTAAATATATGAAGATGAATGTTTTGCACATGTTGATATGTATGTATTACTGAGTGGGTAAATTAATGTAATTATGTGATTGTTCATATAGTTATCACAACTTAATGGACTATTTATTTTATTTTTGTATTAAGCTTCTGTTAGACCTGGTTATTTTGATTTGTATAGGACGGCCTTTGGTAATCACAGATTACTAGCCAGTCACCTCACCAACCCTTACCGGGGGGGGGGGGGTTTGGGTCGTGATAACCACCGAACTCCATTACCGCCACCATAAGTATCACTATCACCACCACCACCACCACCACCTTGCAACACCAAACCCACCTCCTTCACAATTAAGTTCCATTACCACTACTATCAAGCTCAACGATCACCATCACAGTGAGCTCTGCCTTTATTGTCGGACTGCCACCACCACCATTGCTAACTCTGTTACCACCTAGAACCACTCTCCACAGCATGTTATAGGTGAAGAAAAAGAAGATGAAGGAAGATAAGGGAGAAAGAAACAAAGAAGAAAATTCTTGGAATGTTCGAAGTTGATTTTCAGGCTACTTTTGACATGCTAAAACCACCC
Source organism: Camellia lanceoleosa (assembly GCA_025200525.1). Lineage (NCBI taxonomy): Eukaryota > Viridiplantae > Streptophyta > Magnoliopsida > Ericales > Theaceae > Camellia > Camellia lanceoleosa. The sequence continues at coordinate 125,897,963 of CM045770.1, read as the reverse complement.
ATTACACTAATAAATGAGAAAGCGAAGCTGCATTAGATGAAGTGGGAAGTGAGGCGAAGAGACTGGTGAAAGAACAGAGTAAAACCGTTAAGAATCGAGAAAGTTATGGAGTTTGAAAGACGGCTTGAAGAAAAGTCAAAAAGGGGAAGAAAAATCTTATTTTTGGTCAACTTTTAGAACTCTGATGACACATAAAAGAAAGCGGAATGAGACCTAACAACGTAAAAATGAGATAAAATAGAGTTACGATGAAGGAGATATAAGAGCTTGAACTGGTGGGCTTTAATATGAAATTTTGATTCTGTTCGTGTGTGTTGCAGAGGTTAGAGAATGTGAAGTAAGTTTTATCCAACGCTTCTTGATCCATAGTGCTATGGCACATTGGGGTTAATCGGGTGGTCCAATGACTTCATAAATGATCACCTTAGGTTTTTTGATGTGTAGAATCCATTTTTTGGGGTTAGATTATGTAAATTCCAAGTCTAAGATAGTGATCAACAACCGACAGATTTGGAAGCATCAATTGGAATATCAACGGTGAGATCATGTCCAATCGACATAAAATTTTAGCAAGATGATCATGGAGCTAGAACAAAATATCCTATGGTCAGAATCATAAACCAAATTTCTACGATAAATAGTTAACAACCTAACCATCGTAACCCTTCATTTCTCTTCTTTTTATTCTGCTATATTTTATTCTTTTACTCTATTACGTAGATGATGATATGTGTGATATTATATGTTGATTCGATAGAATAAATATATAATGCATGAGATTAGTGACTATAACATGATTTCTTATTTCCTTATTAAGTTGTCCCCACTATTTCAAAAATTGTTAAAATAGCAGATAATTATGAAATCAAAATCTGTTTAAACGTGGTGTTATTTGGTATATGAATAGCATGTGTGATTTTTGGTGAAGTCTAAAAAGATGTGTTTTAATAGTTCAAGTAATTCTTAAGAAAATATCTGAAATTATTGGTGAAATTATGGATTATTATCTCTATGATATATCTCTTGTGTGTTTTAGCTTTATGATATCATATATGCTTATTTTGTGAACTTATTTTATCATGCCTTGATTGTCTCATGTTTAACTTTGGTTAACTCTGTTGTGATTATCCGTCGTTCTAATTGCAAACATAATGAATTTAAGAAGGGGAAACTTAAGCAGGATAGTAAATGGGTTTGTGTTCACCGATAATGAATTGGAAATATAATTGTAACTTATAAGTGTTGGCACAGTAATGAGATATGATGGGACGCATTCGCTTTGAGTTAAGTCTTGTGCAAATTGGTTGTCGCATTAACCCTAGGATGAAATGAACATATTCAGATTTAATGCAGTGGTTTGATTTCGTGAGATAAAGTTGGGTCCAGATGGGACATTCAGGAGGATAAAACCTTTTTGTTTTGGAAGGATAAGGTTAGCTTTAGGATGAAAATACCTTTTTTCTTTTGTCATTCCTTTTGAGGTCCACCAATAGTGTTGTGCAGTATATAATCGTTGCATACATCTGTGGTAAGGTCTACAAAACAACAAAAGGGGAGTTCCAAATAGATCGATGTCCAATTCTAGCAGTTGGGGGGATGCATCTCTTTGGCAGACTCTAGTGGCCTTGACCTCACTGTTGCTACTTACTGTTAAGTGTTACTAATCAACTATGACTTATTGTTGTTATTTATAACTGTTGTTTAAGACTGTGCATCGTTGTAACTGTTCAAAATTCTCTGTAATTTTCTATTTATGCAAATTATATGTTATACCACTACTTATTCACACTATTTGTACTTGGTCGTATATTTCGGGAGTATAGAAAGTTAGGGTGTATATGTGTTCTTACTGGACATTAGGTGCTCATAGCTATTTTCGTTGCCCTGGTACTAATGCCATATTTTGGAAGAATTCATCGGCGAAGAACATATTGTGGAAAAGTCCGGGAAGTACATCAAGCATGGATTGACATCGGATTCAACCTAACTACCGAAGTCAGATTTATCTATTTGTTTTATTTCTACTTATAATTTGTAAAATTAGGGCAACGTTGTTTGTAATATATTTAACTCTGATATATATCTTATTTATTTTTGGACTTAAAACCTTAGAAATACTTTGTATTTCTTTGTTATTATATCTCTTAATGTTTTCAAATTTTGGGGTGACACAATACATATCTTTAATATTTTTTTCATAATGAAAATAACAAATATGTACATATTTATGCATGTTTATTTAAAAATTTAAACTTGGGCAAAATTTTATTTATTAATCCAAGACCAAGTTGAGTTAGATATACCATGAGTTATGTTACAACCCTAGCCCAGACCTAACTAAGAAAACTTATCTATCAATGAGTAAACATTCAGTAAATGATTAGTTAAAATTATATAATAATTTTGTAGGTTGTAATGAGCATGTGTTAGCTTAGGAGTGTTACAACTGATTAAACACTAAACATAACCTAAAAATTTATTTTAGGTTGACCTTTATACCATTATTGTCCTAATTTTTTTTGCATATTTATTAACATTTTAAAATTTTAATTGTGAAATTTATATATTTATTCTTAAAATATAACTAATGTCTATTCTATTAGTATTAAGATATATTTATGTTTGAAAACATTATCCAATATTAGGCTAGGCATGTGCTGTGCTTTTGGCCTAAAACTTGCTTAAGAGAAGTTAAGTGTTAATCATTAATTTAAACTTTATATTTAAAATTTTAAGTTTTAATTTTATATTTTCTTAATGGGATTAGGACATGCATACTTGAATTTTATAACCCTTTATACATTATTATTAAAATTTCATTTCAATTTTTCTTCTAAATTTTAAATTTTAGTAATAGGGTTAAGTATGGTTAAATTTTTGTTTTGAAATTCTATTTACATTTTTTTTTAAAATTTAAAGTTAGATATGGCTAAATAGGCCAATAGTTTTAGGGAAAATTAGGTAGGGATCCATTTATATATTTGTGTAAGAATTTAAGGACAATAATAATTTGTTTGCTAGTTAAAGTTTCTAAAATTTAAAATTCTATTAAGATAAGGACAAACTTTAATATAAATGTTAATAATGCCCTTTTAACCCTAAACTTTTTTCTAGCGCCTTCTCTCTCTTTACACAAGTTGTATTTTGGAATGTATTTCAAAATTTTAAAATTTAATAACTTTTGATCTGAAACTCCATATTTTGTAAAATTTATATTTTTGAACCATCGCATCGAGATCTATCAAACAAGATCAATGATGAATATGAAATTTTGAAAAGAAAAAAAAAATCATTGAGTTTTCTACTTAAAAGTTAGAGAAATTTCACTAACTTCTCACTTGTCCTGGCTTTGGTTAGTGAAATTTCACTAATTTAGACTTTGATCTTTGTCGATTTCTTGCAACTTGACTAGAATTTAGGAAGTATAATTAGTAAAATTTAAAGAATTAAAGAATTTTTAAAAAAAAAATTTATAGTGCCTTTATTCTAATGGTACCTCAAATTGAATTAGGCACACAAATTTTGCAATTTTCAATTTTTCCAATGGTTTGTAACGACCGGGTGCGTAACCCGTCTTACTTTCCTTGTGCGTGTTGGGATTCACTGTGTTAGAGTGTCGAGGTCTAACTTGAAGTCTTAGCAACTGTTGTGTTCATCGCTTTTGAAAATCTCTTTCTCAAATTTTCGTCCCTATCAATTTCAATTCTAAGTTTTGCTTGTTTCAAAAGGTTTGAAGCTGATCCAGGGGTTTTGAATTGGAGGTGGAAATTTTCTGCTTGGCGAGAGCGGCATCTTGAAGAGGGGCGCGCGTCTGGAAGAGGACCGCACGCGTCGCGAGGAGGTCGCACGCGTCTGAAAGCAGAAATCTGGGTTTGTTGACTGCATTATATGCAAAAGTCTGAGAATGGGAGCCACACATACGGAAGCACGCTCCCGTCTTGGGATCTGATTCCGAAACTCTGTTTTTTTTCTTTCTTTTGGGTTGAGTGTATATCACTTTTATTCACTTCTTTCTTACTCTAAAATCATTTTTGCTCCTCCTTCTCTCTAAAAACCTCCACCAAACATCTTAAAACCTTGATTTCTTGAAATCCATTGGGATTTTGATCTTTGTTCCTTCATTAAAGTTGGATAATTCCTCGAGAGCTTCATTGTGTGCGGTGAAGATCATATTTCAACACCATTGATTTTAAGGGTTTCATCTCATTTCCTTCTCCAAACTTGAGGTAGGGATTTTCTTGGAGTTATATATATATATATTTGCAAGTTTGGGTTAAATTCGGGATTGTCCTCTTAGATGGCTTTGAAAATTGGTTTTTGGCTCAAGAAATTGGTGGTTTTGTAAAAAAGGGGCTCATCTCTTGTTTTCTTTGAAAGATTTTCTTGAGGGTTTGAATCACATTAATTTAAAAATGATGTTTTTGGTGAGATTTTACCAAGAAATAAAGAAATGCATTGTTTGGATGAAAACCCTAGAAATTTGGGGGTTTTGGTGGATGTTGAGAACCTATGGATTTACTTGTGCGAAATGAATGTTTTAGAAAAATTCTTATTTATGGTTATATAAGTGATGAGTTTCATGAAATATGAAAATTGTGATTTTTGGAAGTTGTTGTTCAAAATATTAATCTAGCCTTGAAATGACTAAATTGTTGAGAATGCTCAAAATGTGGGAAATGTGTTATCCCTTGGACGAATTGAAATAAAAGTATTTATATTCATCGTGTGAAATTGCATTGAAAACAGGATTTGGAATTGTGATTACAATGGTAAGATTGTGTGGAGGAATTAAACATGAAAGAAATGTTGCATTGCAATGATAATCATTACATTGGCATATCAATTCATCTGATTATGTTAAGCTTTGAAATTTAAATTTGAAAACTTTTGCATTGAGAAAGAATATTGTGAAATAAGTTTTCATGGAATGGCTTGGGGTAAATACGGTGGTAAGTCCAGATAGGACGTGTAGATGAAATTGATTAAGTTGGCGTGAGTGTACAGGGTGAAAGACCGAAAACACGCGTGGAGGAGATACCACTTCCCTTCCAGTGAGAGACTGGTAAAGTGGGGTTTGGTAGTGCTAGTTATGCCTACTTGCAAACACTAACCTAGGGATTACCAGAGTTGTATTTACCACCCCCTTGAATTAAATTGATAAATTATGAGCAGTTGAAATTGCATGATATCATGGAGGATGAAGGTTTTCAAAAGATGAGGAAATATGATTTTCTTTTAAAAAGGGCATAACATGGCATATGCATTTCATTCCTTGAGACTTGTATAAACTGTATATACTTTGTCAAGAATTCTCTACTGGGCTTTGTGCTCACCCCTATGGGATTTTGGTGTAGGAAAAGATGTGGCAATTCCACCGAATTAGAGCATGGACATATTTGTTGAGGGCATGTGGCTCCTCTTTTGTTGTGACGTAGTTTTTGCTAGCCGAGGGCTATAGTTGTATGGGTCCGAGAGACCATTTTTGTGTAATCGGGTTTAAGCCTTGGAATTTGTAAGCCTTGAGGGCATTTGTTTATTTTGGATTAAATGGTCTACATGTTATATATTCATGTATTTGATATCATTGAATGTATAATTCGCACGTGAAACTATATTGTACAAACCTTAATGATCAATAATGTAAAAGTTGAAGAATCACTCCCTCTCTTATAATGAATGTTGGTTGATGTAATTATATGATGTTATAAATTTTCGGGGCATTTAAGAATCTTATTAGCTTAGAAATAGGGAAATTCAGTGATTTGTAGTCAGTAACAGTGACATTGACCAATAGTAAAATTCATTGAATTAGTTAGCGAAATTTCATTGAGTCAAAGAATGGTAAACTCAATGGGTACTTACGTGTAAGTTCTAATAAGTTGACTTATTATCTAATAGGTCCTATGGAAAAAACTTGTCATAAAAAAAGTCACTAATTGTAAGTTTTAGCGATAATTTATAAAAATCATGACAAAAAAAGTCACTAATTGTCAATTTTTAGCGACGTATGTAAATAATTGTCACAAAAAAAATTATTTTTAGCAACAATTTTACTAAGACTTGTTTTCAATAGGACTTGATGGGAACTAAGTCCAACTATTAGAACTTATTGGTAGTTTATCCTTTTTATTTATATCCCATTATAAGCATATTTGCATCTCGTAATGGTCGGGTTTCCTCTCTTCTCTTTTTCCTTTCCCTTTGGCTTCGTCCCCTCATGTTTCCATTGGGTTTGAAACGTCCAGAAGTTATTTCAAAATTTCAAACTCTCGTTCTTGTGTGTGTGTGTGTCGTTGTTGAAGTTTCTTGTTCCGGAAGTCTTGGCGGGTCGAAGTCTTGAGAGAAGCAATTTTTCAGGCAGGGCACGCGTCTGGGCCTAAGGTCGCACATGCGGGATGGGAGCCACACGTGCGGGGAGTGAAGCCGCAGGTGCGGGAGTAGGGGACTTCAGTGAGTTGCACACTTCCTAAAAAGCAGATGCGGACTGAGGTGCGGATGGAGCACCACATGTGTGGGGGTGAGGGCCGCACGTGTGGGGAAGGGCTCCGCACATGCGGGAATCTGGGCAGTTCAGGGCTCTGTTTTTCTTACACCCTAGGGCCAAATTTATTTCATTTCCTACACCTCTCTCTCACTCTAAATGTTATGTTAACTCCCTCTTCTCTCTAGAAATCATCTCCTAGCATTAAAGACTCTTTGATTCTTGACATCCTTGAGTTTAGATCATCATCAACTCTCTTAATCTTGGAGATTTAGGGCAAGAGCTTCATTTGGATAGTGGAAATCAAGCTTCCTCTCATCTTCAAATTAGGGTTTCCCTTCTTCTTCTTCATCAAGCTTGAGGTAGGGTTATTCTTGAGTTATATATATAGTTTTGCTATTTGATGATGATTTAAGAGTTTCTATTAGATTTACAATTTCAATCTTGTGTTCTTTTTCAAAATGTAGAGATTTCCTTCAAAAGAAAGCTTTGTTCTAAACTTTAAAAATGTAAATTATCTTGAGGGATTCATCTTGTTGATCTATGACAAATGTTTTGATGAGGGTTTCCACAAACAAAAAGGGGAAGTGATTATCTTGAGGGAAAAACCCTAGAAATTGGGGGATTTTGAAAACACATGGAAATACTTGTGAAACTCTTTACTATTTTGTATTATGATGATGGGTGAGATGATATTATTACAAAGTTGTTAAAAATGTTGAAAATGTATGTTGTTGGGAGTGATGAATGACTTTGTATTATGTATATGAAACTTCGTAAGATCTTGGAATTGTGTTGAGAACATGGTTTTCCTTGAAAGGATTATTTGTTGTAAATTGTTGTTGTGAGAAATGGTGGGCACATGGATGTTCTGAGAAATGGCTTGAAAGGAAGAAACGAGGAGTGGGATTTAATTGATGTTGTTGTGGGGATATCTTGAGAATAGAAATTTATGTTTTGATATAGTGATTAATGCATCATATTTCAATCGAGTTACTAACATCATTGTGCATCTTGGTATGTGTTGGAAAACATTATTATTGGGAGAGAATACATATTGCAATGAAAACTATGATAGTATACATGGGGTAAATAGGTGGTAAGTCCGGATAGGGGGTGTAGTTGAACTTGTTAAGTTGGCCTGAGTGTCTATGGTGAAAGACCAGAAAACCGCGCGGATAGGTGTCGAGCCTTCCGGTTAATACCAGTAAAAATGACAGTTTGGTAGTACTCGTAGAGTCTACTTGCAGATACCAGCCTAGGGATTACCAGTGTCGTATTTACTACCCCTATTGAGTTAATAATGGAAGTTTGAAATTAACAAGATCACATGAGGATATCGAGAGTATGGTGATGTTGAAATAGTGCATTGCAAAGAATCTTTTCCTCATTTCTTAATCTTGGCATGGCATTGCATCTACATTTGTTTTTATATTGAGGAAAAAGCATAACTGTATATACTTTGTGAGAATTTCTCTACTGGGCTTTATACTCACCCCTATGGGATTTGGTGCAGGTAAAGATGTAGTGATCCCGCCGAACTGAGGGCGTCGATATTTTTGAGAAGAGTAAAGTAGCTCTTTTATTTTGTTGTAATTCCTTTGTGAGCCAAGGGCTAATATGTAGGGGTTGTATAAACCATTTTTGTGTAGCCGGGCTCATGCCTTGGAAGATGTAAGCCCTTCAGGGCATTGTATTGTTTTGAGAATGGATGCTTTACATGCTATAGATTCATATGTTTTGTATCGATGAATGTATATCCGCATGTAAAACCTTTGTAAAGACTCATTATTAATTATGCAAATATGGGCAGATTATTGCCATTGCTGGGTGAATGTTGATCGTTTGTGGGTAGTTCATGTTGAATTATTTCGGGGCATTACAACTTGGTATCAGAGCTACCGGGTTTGAATACTTGGGGCTCGCGGGGAATGGTGGTCATACCACAATGGGTTCATTTCACATGATTAGGAAATGTCTTGCTTCTTTGTGATTATGTGATAGTATGCTTATGTGACTATGTGGATATGAGATTAGAATTTTGGGATGTTGTTTGCGTCCATTAGTTTTCTTGAAGTCTTTTTAGAAGGGTACTTGATCACTACTCATTCTACTAAGAATTCTTGGTTTCTCATGGGACAAATCTCATCACTGAAGGATAATTCGTATGTGTCTATGTGACTAAAGTGCTTATGTGGAGTGAATTAAATTTTTTGTGTAGTAGAATGTATATAGTTGCTTTAACCTAACATGTGAAGTTAGTGGTGAGCACATTTGGAATTATGTGTTAAGTTATTTATCTTGGCTTTCAATTAGGATGTCAGAAAGAGTTCGGACATGAGATAGTAGGGATGGAAGGCGAGGTCGAGGTCGCCGGGGTGTATTTGAGGTGCCGGTCCAAGAGGTCCTTGTACAAGAAGAGGGTTTAGGCCAAGCTGACATGGCCGAACAAGTGGAACAGCGGAGGTCTTGCAAGCAAGTCGGCCAAGCATAATAGGGCTCTAGCAGAGATGGCGGGCATTGAGGGAGTCCATGAACATTTTGAGGGCGGAGACCCAAGTGAGGGAGAATGTTGCAGAGACTAGAGCTAGCTTCCTCACGAGGGAGTTCTTAAGGGCCAAGCCGGATGAATTCCATGGCGGGCCCGATCCAAAGAAGGCGGACGAATGGTTGGAATAAATCGTGAAGACCTTTGATATGCTCCATATAGATGATGACGAGTTGAGGGTCACCCTTGCTAGTTATTACCTTAATGGTGACGCCGGCCAATGGTGGAAATATGCCAAAGGCCGAGTAGCACCAACATGGGAGGTGTTTGTGGCGGCCTTCCAAGACAAGTATCTACCTCCCACGGCTAGGGAGAGACTGAGGCAGGAATTCAAGGACCTTAATGTAATACCCCTGTTCTGTATTATGTTAATTGGTCCCTAATGTGAGCATGATTATGTGTTTAGCATGATTTCATGTGTCATTATGTGAATATACGTGATTTTGAAGTTCTATCTGTTCACTGTAGGAATATCTGTTTGAATAATCTGCTTTGGAAATTAAATTGAAGGCCCTATCGGCTACAGAACCCGAAATTGATTACACCATTGTGATTAGCGTAATTTTTAGAGCCTACGGTGAAATTTAATTGAAAATTGATTCGGGTCAGATTAAATTGATTTAATTAATGGCATTGTACTCAAATTGTTTAATATTATTATATTGACTTAGTGGGACTTAATGTATTTGAGCACTACAGCTCATTTCTCTCCCTTAGCTTATTTTGGCTGATTCTTAGACTCAATTTGAGAGAGAGCCGACCATAGAGAGGGAGAAAGAGGGATTGTGCAATTTTGGTCTTGAAACTTGGAGATTTGAAGTCTAATTCAAGATTTGATCATAGATTGTGAGAATCAAAGCTTCTAGGTGAGTAATTCTTGAACTATAGTTTGTAATTTTGTTTGTTCAAGCTAAATTGGTGAGAAAGAGTGAGATTGAAATGAAATTGGGTTGTATTTGTTGAATTAAAGCCTAATATGTACATGCATGTAAGAAATGGCCAAGAATCTTCATGTTTGAGCACAATGTGTATGATTTGTGCTGAATATTGTTTATAGACCATGTATTGGGACCCCTGTTCACCAATTAAGTTGATATGAAGGCATATTTCTCACATGCAAGAATGAATCATGTAAGAGTAAGCTTCGCATGTTTGAATGTGATGTGTTGGTGATGAATTTGGGTTAATTTGAGACATGTATGTAAGTAATACAAGGAATTAAGCTCCATTGTGATGTGTTTTGGTGTCTATGGCATGTTAGTACAAATATATGTGAGATTGGAGCCTTAGTATGCAAGAAAAATTGGTTGAATGTCGAGTTTGAACTTAAGGGAGTGTTCTGGAAAACCCAGAATTTTTGACGTCCGCTCGAGCCGGGGAAGTGCCGCTCGAGCGGAGAAATCGAGCTCCCAGCATTTTCTGCAGACATGGTTCCCGCCGAAGGAAGTTGACGCCGAAAGGAGCTATGTAGACAGGCAGTCCGCTCGAGCTGGAATTGAAAGCAACCAGTACTTTTGCAGATCTAAGGGTCCGCTCGAGCGGGGACCCTATTTTCTGAAATCTTTTTTTTGCATTTTGTGTTCTGTTTTCCGTTCTCTTTCACTTGCAAGCACTCTTAGGCATATGTAAGCATTGTAAATGAGTTAATGAGATAATAATAAAGCCTAAAGAGGAATATGTGAATTAAAGAACGGATTGAACTGTTAATGACCCTTTTGTGTTCATGAAATGTGTAGGGTCAAGCTCTAGGGCAAATCCACAAGCCGATCACTGTGAGTAATATCGATATTTGAATGCTTGTGAATGTCCAATTGTCTATTCCCTTATAAGCTTTATGAATTGCTAATTGGGATTGTGGACGTAAGTCTGACATGAATAAACAAATGGACCCAAGGTCGTTTTGATAAACATAAATGGACCCAAGGTCGTTTTGATAAACATGAATGGACCAAAGGTCGTTTTGATAAACATAAATGGACCCAAGGTCGTTTTGACATGAAGGTATGGGCCGAAGGCCGTTTTGAAATGAATGAGTGGGCTGAAGGCCGTTCTGACATAAATGATTGGGCCAAAGGCTGTTTTGATACGAATGTATGGGCCGAAGGCCGTTCTGACATAAATGAATGGGCCAAAGGCCGTTTTGACATAAGTGAGTGGGCTGAAAGCCGTTTTATCATAATCGAATGGGCCGAAGGCCGTTTTGACGTACATAATTGGGCCAAAGGCCGTTCTGACATAAATGAATGGGCCAAAGGCCGTTTTGACATAAGTGAGTGGGTTGAAAGCTGTTTTATCATAATCGAATGGGCCGAAGGCCGTTTTGACGTACATAATTGGGCCAAAGGCCGTTCCGACATAAATGATTGGGCCAAAGGCCGTTTTGGCATAATCGAATGGGCCGAAGGCCGCTTTGACAAGAATAGAGATCTGAATGGGCCAAAGGCCAGAATGTTTGGAATTACAGTCACTTGATTTGTATTTAGTTATATATCTGTTAAATAGAAATATGAACTGGGCCCAAGGCCGTTTGGAATATGTTGTTCTACAATGTTATGTAAGCTTTGTATTTGATATTATTCACTGAGCTATCGCTCACACTCATTCATGTGTTTGTAGGTGAACCAAGAGAAGTCCAAACCCAGCCCCAGTGAAGTCTGCCAAGAACAACATGAGTTTGGAGAGTCAGCCTTGTGTCTCACGCACGAGACCCAACCTTGCCATTCTGTTATGTATTTCCATTTTGTCTTGTTGGCAAGGGTCTTGTGTATATCGGTATGTAGTTGTGATATGGGTCGACTCAGTTTAGATGATCCTGTCTGTAAAGGATTTTTTGGTACTGTATTTCATTGTGGGTTATTAACGTATATGCGCATGGTTTGTTTCAAAGTGCATATAAGCACGGCTCTATGGACAAAGTTTTAAATTGCTTCCGTTCGGCCCCCATTAACTCTGTTAAAATACATTTGAATTGGTTTGAGGCCGTAGGTAATCTCACGATTACTGGCTGGTTACGTCCTTAACCCATGGGGGCGGGTTCGGGTCGTGACACTTAAGCAGCTAAATATGTCTGTGGCCGAATTTGAAACGGCCTTTTCTAGCTTGTCCCGGTTTGCATTGGAATTGGTAGTGACGGAGAGCGCCGTTGCTTTGAGTTTGAGCAGAGGTTGAAGACGAAGATCCTATTCAAGGTGGTCAGGAACATGATCCGGAATTATGATCGCCTTGTGGACGCAGCCGCATATGTGGAGATTACGGTAGAGGCCGAAGAGGAGAGACTTCAAAATTCGAGGTCTAGGGGCCATGGATCATAGGGGGATTATAGGCCCAATAAGAAAAGTAAGAGTACTTTTTCATCCCAATCCCAATCCCAATCCCAGTCTCAGCAGCAGCAGTCTAGATCCACGTTTCCTTTGCCTAGTGTGGGCTTGGGATGAGGTGCACCGAGTGGGTTTTCTTGCTTTAAGTGTGGTTAACTGGGTCACAAGGCCTTTGCATGCCCGCAGAAGAAGAGAGGACAGCAGATGTTGCCACCACCACCATCTACACGATCCCAGAGCCAGTCCCAGTCACAGAGCAGGGGGTAGGGGCCTACTTGTTTCCGGTATGGTCAGTCAGGGCACATGAAGAGAGCTTGCCCGCAGTTGGGAGGCGCATCTGGTGCATCTGGGTCGAGGCAGACCCAGAGTCATCAGCAAACCCATTCAGTCCAAACTTCGAGAGTCCATCAGGAGCCGCCGACTCGGTCGACTGTGAGCCTATGCTCGAGGATGAACAGGTTGACCAGAGGCTCTGAGGGCACGTGCATCTTTATTCTGGCCTTGAGTAGTTAGCAGGGCCCTCGGTTGTGAGAGGCATTTTTATTGTGTGTAATTCCTTGGCCAGTGTGTTCATAGATACGGGTGCATCTTATTCATTCATTCATATTTGCTGCATTCGCATCTGCATTGGGGTTAGATGTGGCACAGTTAGCGTCTCCACTCAGAGTAGAGTCTCCAATTGGGGGTACAGTTGACTTAGATCGGGAATGCTGTGGTTCTGAGATAGAGGTTGTCGGACGTAGACTTCCGTTTGCTGGTGTGTTGTTAGACATGTCCAGTTTTGATGTCATTCTAGGCATGGATTGGTTGTCTTCGTATCAGGCAGTGATTGATTGTTTTCGGTGGAGGGTCACAGTGTGCACCACGAGTGAGGATTGTTTTTACTTTCTAGGAGACCGGGGTGATAGAATTTTGTCGCCAGTCTTTGATCCTCGTAGTAGGAATGAGCTTAGTGGTCTCTTTGCTGCTCTCTTGGATAGTGGAGGTGACGGGGCTCGAGTAAAGTTGCCAAGGGTAGTGTGTGAATACCTGGATGTGTTTCCGGAAGACCTTACTAGTTTGCCACCCCACCAGGAGATTGAGTTCACCATTGACCTAGTGCCTAGAACGGCACCAATTTCCATGGTGTCATATAAATTTGCACCTGCGAAATTGGATGAGTAGAAGATCAAACTCCAAGAGCTTTTAGACAAGGGCTTTATTCACCTTAGTACATCACCTTGGGGAGCACCGGCTCTCTCTGCGAAGAAGAATGATGGGTCGTTGCAATTATGCATCGATTACCGTAAGTTGAACCGAGTCACTGTTAAGAACAAATACCCTTTACCCAGAATAGATGACTTGTTTGATCAACTTAAAGGGTCTTGTTGTTTTGCAAAGATAGACTTGAGGTCGGGATACCACCAGTTAAGAGTCTGGGAAGAGGACATCCAGAAAATGGCCTTTCGTACGCGTTATGGCCACTATGAGTTCCTTGTAATGCCATTTGGATTGACTAATGCACCGGCTTCTTTCATGGATTTGATGAACCGGTTATTTAGGGAGTACTTGGATCGTTTTGTGGTCGTCTTCGTGGACGACATTCTTATCTATTCGACCTCCGAGGAGGAACATGAGTCTCACTTGAGGATAGTGCTAGACTTGCTTAGGGAGCATTAGTTGTATGCCAAATTTGAGAAGTGTGAATTTTGGCTCACCGAGGTGAAGTTTTTGGGTCATGTTATGTCAAGTGAAGGGGTAACTGTAGATTCTTTGAAGATAGATTCTGTGCAAGATTGGGAGCAACCTAAGAATGTTTTTGAGATCCGAAGTTTCTTAAGATTGGCGGGGTACTATCGACGTTTTGTGAGGGATTTTTCTAGACTAGCGACGCCTTTGACTAGATTAACTAGAAAGGGGGTTAAGTTTGCATGGAGCGAGGCTTGTGAGAAGTCTTTTCAGGAGCTAAAAACTAGATTGACCACAGCACCGGTGTTGATCATTCCAGAGAGAGGTTTGGGGTATACCGCCTTTTGTGATGCTTCTCGAGATGGGCTTGGTTGTGTTTTGATGCAAGAGGGAAATGTTGTAGCTTATGGCTCTCGACAGTTGAAAACTCATGAGAAGAATTATCCTACCCACGACTTAGAGCTAGCCGCAGTAGTGTTTGCCTTGAAGATTTGGAGGCACTACTTGTATGGTGAGAAGTTTGAAGCTTTCTCCGACCATAAGAGCCTGAAATATTTGTTCTCCCAGAAAGATTTGAATTTGCGTCAATGGAGGTGGATGGAATTTTTAGAAGACTATGATTTTGAGTTACACTATCATCTAGGGAAGGCCAATGTAGTGGCCGACGCCTTAAGCCGAAAAACCGTGAATAGCTTGGCGAGTGTGGCCATTCGGGAGTGGGTTATGTTGGGTGAAGTCGGTAAGTTTGGGTTGCAATTGGGCGAGTCCAAAGAAAGTGCTACATTGTTTACCTTGAGTGCTCAGCCTGTTTTGATTAGTAAAGTTGTAAAGGCACAACAGAGAGACCGCAAAGTGGAGTTAATTTGGGATATAATCTCCAATGGGAAAGAAGAGAAGGGTTTGAACATTCACTCGGATCAGAGTGTACGTTACCTAGATCGTTTGCTTGTGCCAGAATCTCGTAGAGAGGAAGCGTTTCGAGAGTTCCATCACTCACGCCTTGCAGTACATCCGGAAGGCACCAAAATGTATCGAGACCTTAGCCATCAGTTTTGGTGGAGAGGTATGAAGCAGAATGTCGCATCCTTCGTGTCGAAGTGCCTTACTTGTCAGCAAGTCAAGGCCAAGCACCACAGACCAGCGGGTTTGTTACAACCCTTACCTATAGCTGAGTGGAAGTGGGAGCACGTGACCATGGATTTCGTAGTTGGGCTTCCTAGAACACAGCGGGGTAATGACGTCATTTGGGTAATTGTTGATAGGTTGACTAAGTCCACGCATTTCATTTCAATGCGCACTAGCGACTCAGTTGAGCACTTGGCAGAGTTGTATGTTAGAGAGATAGTTCGGCTTCATGGGGTTCTGGTAACCATTATATCAGATAGAGACCCTCGTTTCACCGCCCGATTGTGGCAAAGCCTTCAAGAGGCGTTGGGAGCCAAGTTGGCGTTTAGCACCGCTTATCACCCCCAAACCGATGGGCAATCGGAACGTATAATATAGATTTTGGAAGATATGCTTAGAGCTTGTGTCCTAGATTTCAAGGGGTCTTGGGAGAGGCACTTACTGTTGATTGAGTTTGCTTACAACAATAGCTATCAGGCTAGTATCGAGATGGCACCGTTTGAGGCCTTGTAGGTCACCGGTTTGTTGGGCCGAGGTGGGGGATGCACCGTTGTTGGGTTCGGAGATTGTTAGGGTGACTACCGAAAAAGTTGCACTCATTCAGAAGAGATTAGCCATGGCTCAAAGTCGACAAAAAAGTTATGCCAATAAGAGGAGGCAACCCTTATCTTTTGAAGTAGGTGATCACGTGTTCCTTAAGATCACACCCAGGCGAGGTTTGATAAGGTTCGGTAAAAGTGGTAAGCTGTCTCTGAGGTTTATTGGGCCTTTCGAGAAACTGGAAAGGATTGGGGAAGTGGCATATCGGCTAGCCTTACCGCCATAATTTTCGAGGGTTCACAATGTGTTTCACGTGTTTATGCTTAGGAAGTACGAACCCGACCCTTCTCACGTGTTAAATTGGGTTAATTTGAAGGTAGATGAGGATGCCTCTTACGATGAGCGACCGGTTCAAATCCTAGATACCTGGGAGCAAGTATTGTGGGATAAAGACCATACCGTTAGTGAAGGTGTTGTGGAGACACCATGGGATTGAGGAAGCAACTTGGGAAAGGGAGGCGGAAGTCCGCGCCAAGTACCCGGATTTATTTGAGCATGTTTAGTTGATTTGATTTAAATTTGTAATGTTTTCTTATGGTGAATGGAAAATGTGTTAAATTGATGATCAAATATTATTGTATGTATTGTTAAATTGAGTATGAGGTTGTGTAGGCATGATGTTTTGCTATGGATGCCTTACTTTATATGTCTTGTATAAGCACATATTGTTTAGATGAAATGATGATGAGAGGAACGATAAATGATAGTTGAACATAAATGTTACGACTTGAGAATGTTGATGAATTTATTAAAATTGCTACAACTTTGGTTTGGTGTTTTGTTTAAATTTCGGGGATGAAATTTCCTATGGTGGGGAGGTTGTAATGGTCGGCTTTCCTTTCCTTTTGGCTTCGTCCTCTCATGTTTCCGTTGGGTTTGAAACGTCTGGAAGTTATTTCAAAATTTCAAACTCTCGTTCTTGTGTGTGAGTGTGTGTGTGTCGTTGTTGAAGTTTCTTGTTCCGAGAAGCGAGTCGGTCGGTCTGGGAGCCAAGCAATTTTTCAGGCAGTGCGTCAGGGCCTAAGGCATACGTCTGGATGGAAGTCAGACATGCGGGAATGAAACCACACATGCAGGAATGGGGGACTTGAGTGAGTTGCACAGTGCCTTAAAGACAGGTGCGGGCTAAGGTGTGGATGGGGCACCGCACTGGCGGGGTGAAATGCACATGTGGGAAGGCGCTCACTGCGTGTGGGGAAGGCTCGCACATCGCGAATCTGGGCGATTCAGGCTCTGTTTTTCTTACACCCTAGGGCCAAATTTATTTCATTTCCTACACCTCTCTCTCACTCTAAATGTTATGTTAACTCCCCCTTCTCTCTAGAAATCATCTCCTAGCATTCAAGACTCTTTGATTCTTGACATCCTTGAGTTTAGATCATCATCAACTCTCTTAATCTTGGAGATTTAGGGCAAGAGCTTCATTTGGATAGTGGAAATCAAGCTTCCTCTCATCTTCAAATTAGGGTTTCCCTTCTTCTTCTTCATCAAGCTTGAGGTAGGGTTATTCTTGAGTTATATATATAGTTTTGCTATTTGATGATGATTTAAGAGTTTCTATTAGATTTACAATTTCAATCTTGTGTTCTTTTTCAAAATGTAGAGATTTCCTTCAAAAGAAAGCTTTGTTCTAAACTTTAAAAATGTAAATTATCTTGAGGGATTCATCTTGTTGATCTATGACAAATGTTTTGATGAGGGTTTCCACAAACAAAAAGGGGAAGTGATTATCTTGAGGAAAAAACCCTAGAAATTGGGGGATTTTGAAAACACATGGAAATACTTGTGAAACTCCTTACTATTTTGTATTATGATGATGGGTGGGATGATATTATTACAAAGTTGTTAAAAATGTTGAAAATGTATGTTGTTGGGAGTGATGAATGACTTTGTATCATGTATATGAAACTTCGTAAGATCTTGGAATTGTGTTGAGAACATGGTTTGCCTTGAAAGGATTATTTGTTGTAAATTGTTGTTGTGAGAAATGGTGGGCACATGGATGTTCTGAGAAATGGCTTGAAAGAACGAAACGAGGAGTGGGATTTAATTGATGTTGTTGTGGGAATGTCTTGAGAATAGAAATTTATGTTTTGATATAGTGATTAATGCATCATATTTCAATTGAGTTACTAACATCATTGTGCATCTTGGTATGTGTTGGAAAACATTTTTATTGGGAGAGAATACATATTGCAATGAAAACTGCGATAGTATACATGGGGTAAATACATGGTAAGTCCGAATAAAGGGTGTAGTTGAACTTGTTAAGTTGGCCTAAGTGTCCATGGCGAAAGACCAGAAAACCGTGCGGATATGTGTCGAGCCTTCCGGTTAATACCGGTAAAAATGACAGTTTGGTAGTACTTGTAGAGTCTACTTGCAGACACTAGCCTAGGGATTACCAGTGTCGTGTTTACCGCCCCTATTGAGTTAATTGTCACGCCCCACTTTTTATTAATCGAAGTCATTACCAAATTCATTAACTTAATTCAATTTCAGAGATAACATGCGGAAGTAAACTCATACATTTAATCCGTAGAAGTGATTAGCAATACTCTCATTCGTATGCAAAGTCAACATTTCATGAACATACTAATAAATTGCCCTTAGGCTTACAATCTTTAAATAAACAAATGAAGGGTGTAACCCTTTTTACATATATGCTCCGCCAACAACAAAGAGGCCCCGTGGCCAACAAATAAGTAGATCCAAATCTTGTAGCACATCCCGCTAAACACCAAAAAGATTCAACAACGTGGGATGAACATATAGTCCAAGAGGATCTCAACATGATCCTCAACAATAACAACAAGACAGATAGCTATGATCATGAACACTCTTTCTCATACTAGAATAATAATGTGAGCTTTATACAAAAATATATATGTATGAACTTTCCTTTGAAAACAACCGTTTCATTCAACGCCATGTTTATTCATCTTTCCATATTCCTCTCATTAATCCCCATTCCCATCCTTTCATAATATTAACCACTACTTAGGAAAATCATCACTAAGCCCGATACTCTCATCCATTTCCCATACATACGACAGACGTATCCTTTTTAAACATGTTTATTTTTAAAACATTCGATCTCCTTCACATTTTCCAAAAGACAAAAATGACATTTTGATTCATTCCCAATATTATCATAACCATACATGCATAACTTTGTAAAAAATATAAATTACAACCCACCAACATGTATACCATCAATCAATGGAGTAACTCGGTCCTCCGAACTGTAACCAATCAAATCCATGATATTTTCAGTCATAACTAAACCACAACAATTCCACTTTGCTCTACTAACTAGTAAGCCAAAGATATACTGCAATAACTACTATCAACTTCGCTCTACTAGCTATGTGCATAGTAAGCCAAAATGTACTTCTCACAACAACATACCATTTTACCAGGCGCTAGCTGGAAGGGTGTGGCACCTTAGATTATAAGCGCATACGCTTCTCCGGAAGGTAACGGTACCTTTGATTATAAGCGCGGCATATAACGCCAACAACCACCATGCACACAAGGCATATCCAACATGTATAATGCTTATACATAAACTACCAAGATAACAGCAATGTGTTTAAAATAGATGAACACATACGTGTAAAGCATACACAACAATTCAACACAACCGTATCATCCTCCACCGATGACCAAGGACAAAACCTCTAGATGCAAGTATATTATACATCTATAAACTTACTCAATTATCATGAGATTATCAACTTAACACAAATACAAACATAGTAGCATAAGATACAACAGTCCAATATTCATACTTATTTCAAAGTACCATTCCTATTCCACAAAACCAATCCCACTTCCTTTTTGTTTTCCCAAAACCAACTTCAAGGACAATAAGCCCTAACTCCTTTTAATCAACTACATTCCTTTCCAAGCCATTCCAATTTAATTATACAAATTAAATCATAATCACCATAATAGGGTTTTCTTCCCTCTTTCTCATTATTGAACAAAAGCCTCAATCATCTACAATAGCCAACAATGGTTTCATTTAAAACCCAAAATACCCAAGTATTTACCCAAAGACCGAATAAAGGGTGTAGTTGAACTTGTTAAGTTGGCCTAAGTGTCCATGGCGAAAGACCAGAAAACCGTGCGGATATGTGTCGAGCCTTCCGGTTAATACCGGTAAAAATGACAGTTTGGTAGTACTTGTAGAGTCTACTTGCAGACACTAGCCTAGGGATTACCAGTGTCGTGTTTACCGCCCCTATTGAGTTAATAATGGAAGTTTGAAATTAACGAGATCACATGAAGATATCGAGAGTATGGTGATGTTGAAATAGTGCATTGAAAAGAATCTTTTCCTCATTTCTTAATCTTGGCATGGCATTGCA
The DNA here is from genome assembly GCA_025200525.1 of Camellia lanceoleosa. Taxonomy (NCBI): domain Eukaryota; kingdom Viridiplantae; phylum Streptophyta; class Magnoliopsida; order Ericales; family Theaceae; genus Camellia; species Camellia lanceoleosa. The sequence goes on along the minus strand of CM045770.1, from coordinate 125,877,848 downwards.
TCTACATTTGTTTTTATATTGAGGAAAAAGCATAACTGTATATACTTTATGAGAATTTCTCTACTGGGCTTTATGCTCACCCCTATGGAATTTGGTGCAGGTAAAGATGTGGTGATCCTGCCAAACTGAGGGCATGGATATTTTTGAGAAGAGTAAAGTAGCTCTTTTATTTTGTTGTAATTCCTTTGTGAGCCAAGGGCTAATGTGTAGGGATTGTATAAACCATTTTTGTGTAACCAGGCTCATGCCTTGGAAGATGTAAGCCCTTAAAGGCATTGTATTGTTTTGAGAATGGATGCTTTACATGCTATAGATTCATATGTTTTGTATCGATAAATGTATATCCGTATGTAAAACCTTTGTAAAGACTCATTATTAATTATGCAAATATGGGCAAATTATTGCCATTGTTGGGTGAATGTTGATCATTTGTGGGTAGTTCATGTTGAATTAGTTCAGGGCGTTACACATCTCATATTTGTAATTTTTTTTTTCTCATACATATAATTCTTTTTTTTTATTTGATTGTTATATTAAAAAATATATGTGAAATGATGTTAGGATGGGAAATGATAAAATTACCTTAATGATTGAATGATGGGTACTGTTATGGTGTGCAACTTACGCCTTACACTTACGCCTTTTTGTTTGTAGTCCTGTTTTTTGTTTTCACCTTCCACTTACACTTTTTATATAAGTGGCACATGGTGTGCAACCTTGAGGGTTACACACTTAAGAAAAGTCCTTGAATGATTAATGTGGGTTTCAAAAACTCTCATGGGCAAAATTGTCTTTTCACGACCTAGGACAGCTCTACCACATTCACGTGGATGTGTTGCAGACCTGATACACTTCTTTTTATTTGCATATGGTTTTTACTTTTTCTCAACTCTTAGGTCATGTTTGTTTGGCCGATTAGTTTTGGATGGAATTATTAATGAAAGGATTGTTAGAGAAGAAATTTTTAATGTGAAGATTATTAGTGAGGGAATTAAATAAAAGTGTGTTTGTTTTGATAATAGTGTGAGAGATAATTAGTGATGGAATTGTTAAATTATTTTTGTATAAAATAAATAAATTAATTATTTCTATATTAAAAAAATTAAAACAAATATTAAATCAAATCGGTGCACTTGGTCAAAAAAATAAAAATAAAATTTTTTTTAATATAAAATAGACTCAATGCCCTCACTATTTTTCTAATCCCATCTAAAATTCACCCAAATTAATCCCCTTACTAAGGAGGATTAGCAAGCCACTTAGAGTAGCAATCTCCCTCCACAAGGAAGCCACCAAACAAGTTATAGTTGGACTCACCTCTTTACTGAATGAGGATTGCTGCTGTGAGGTCTTGTGGAGGCAATTTTTCACTGTATTTTGATAATCTGAACCGTTCATATTGTAACGTTTGTCGAGTATATCATTCATATAAAAAATTAAGTTAATCAGATATCTGTAACCCCATGATCAAGTTCTAATTTTTTTAAAAAAATTATTAAAATCATGTTAGCCGTTTATTTTTTGAAAACAAAATGTGCTCTTTTTATGAGGCTACAAATGTCCAATTTACTTTATTTTTTGCATGAATGATCAATTCGACGAACCTTATAATATGAACGGTTCGGATCATTGAAAAAGATTTGGGACACACCCCCAATGGGCCTCACAGCAGGAACCCCAAGTCCCCTCTTTACTACTCTAATCTCACCTTCTAATCTCTCAAACAAACATGACCTTAGACTATTTTCACTCCGCTTCCCAAACACAACCCGTCACTCCTTCAATCAAAAAATAAAGATTGAGAGTTTTAATTTTGGAGCTTTAAAGAGTTTTCTAGTGATGTGATAAAGAATGGAGTCTACATGTGATATGATATGTGTGTCTATATATATATTTTTTTTTCTTCTTTCTCTTACCGCATTACTAAAATTCTCTTTAAAATTTTAAAATTAAAACTCTCCATGATTATTGTTAATCAAAATACCACTGACCTGCTTGTGAGTTAACACAGTTAATTGGAATGATAAAATTATTGGCATACTTTCTCTCATCTACCATACATAGCCAACAAACCTAGCAACCCATACATCCACCAAACTCCTTGCCTGTCGTTCCCGATAACGACAACCGTATCACAGCATTAGTGTCACTGTTGCTGCCCCCATTTCTCTCTGCATCTATTCTCCCTTATCTCTTCGTCTAAAAAGCACTACTACCTTTGTTTTCTCACTACCCCACCACCCTTCGCATCCCTTTGCAAAACCCACCTCTATTAAATGATATTTAATGTTTGTGTCAAAGAAAGAAGTTCCTGTTAGGTTGGATTGGATCGAAGCTTCACTTTAGGCTATGCACTAATATAGTTTAATACTGTGTTTGGTTAAAAAATTTTGGAGTGGAATTTAGAAAGGGAAAATAAAAAGATGTGTGAAACTAATGCTGTATTTGGTTGGAGGATTTAAGGAGAGATTAGGAAAGGGAAATAAAAAAGATAGGTAAAATGTGAATAAAACATGCCTATATTTTACCTAGTTTTACACACCTTTTCTCTTTCCCTTTTCAAATCCCTCTCCAAATCTCCCAATCAAATACAGCGTAAGTGAAATGTAGGTATTATTTTATTCACATTTGATCTTCCTTTTCCATTTTCCTTTCTAAATTTCTTCACAAATCTCCCAATCAAATAAAGAATAAATGTTCAACACTTACCAGGTGTTTGATGAAATGTGTACAAAATGAGGTCTCTTTTTTGGAGATGGATTGGAATTGGAGGTGGTAATTGTTCCGTGGGGAAGAGCTCCATCATTGTCGAATGGAGAGGACATGCGTAGAGGGGTTGTGTGTGTATACACTAATTTTGGTGTGACGGCAGAATTTACTATCCACTAGTAAAAAGAATTTATAATTATATTTGAGCCTAAATTTAAAAGAAGTTAAACTACAAACTCATTCCTGATTTTTTAAATATGGATTTTGTCCGTGATTATAAAAATTACATCTTGTCATTTGAAATTTTTAATTTTATAATAAATAATTCATTGTTTTAATAAATTATCAAATTAATTAATAATTTTATTAATTTTATTATTCTATAAAAGATCAGTTAAGAAATTTATTTATTTTTAATTAAATAATAAATTTTGACAATGAAATATTTATAATTTTTCAAATTACGAGAGGTGACTTGTATTTTAAAAAAGCCTCAAGGGTGCATTTGTAATTTACTCACAGAATCTTAAAGGGGTTGTTTTGAGAGGGGGGGGGGGGAGGAGAATTTGGACGGAAAATATTTTTTTTATTTTTTGCCATTTGGAACAATGAAAAATAAAAGTTCACAAAAAATATTTTGTTTATCAATGGGAAACAAGTCTATTTTGTAGAAAAATATTATGCACTTTTGAAAGGTGAAAAATGTTTTCTGAAACAAAATTTTCTCAGAGCCACTATATTACTACCACTACCATCACCTCCACCAATACTATGGCCGCAACCACCATCACCACCGCCTACAGCCACAACCACTACCACCTCTACCTCATTACTACCATCACCCCACACTATTATTGCCAGCATCGTTGCCACTGTTGCCATCACCATTACATGATTATTGCTACTGCTACCACTACTTTCAACACTTCTACTTTAACCTCCACCTGATCGCCACCGCTGCTACCCCTACTAATATAATCATTATTATATTAATTTCAAGAATGCAACTAAATATAAAAAAATATTTTATAAAAATTAATTTTCAGAAAAAGTTTTCTATAAAAAAATATCTTATGTAATTTTTTTTCCAAAAAATAATTTTTATCGAAATAAACTGACGTGAACAGTGAACATAAAACAAAAATGATAACCTACCCAACTAAGTAGAGGAAGAAAGATCAATGAAGCTTATCAATTACCATCCCAGGAACAACAAACAAAAATGTATGATTTCTCTCTTCTCCATCTTCTCACTATTTTATCTTTTTTTCTCATCGGTAATTTCTATTCTTCTTCTCCTCCATCTTCTCTCTATTTTATCTTCCATATGTTATTTATACTGATTTTAGCATTTTCGGTTTAGTTAACTAACAGTTTACCAATGGATGGATCCAAGTATTACACATTTTTCTAAGTTAGGGGAGTTCAATGATATTTCAAAATAAAAGGGGCAGCACGGTGATTTGTGAAAATTTTAGGGGTGTCAGTGTAATTTACCGTTTTAAAATATAGTTATAAATTAATGATAAATTTTATAAATATTAATAATTAAAAAGAATTTCTAGTTTAAGATCACTAATAATATTTTTTGTTTAGAAAAATAAAACCTACACAATTTTTTATAATTTTTTTAAAAATAATAATTTATTAATTTTATGAAATACTTTCATTAATCATATCATTATCTAATTATTTTTAAAAAATATTGAATCTAATGTCATATGTCCACAAAAATAAGCTGATCTCTAATAAATTTTAAAATTTTTAACTATCTAATTGATTGAAAAAATTATGCAAATAATATTTCATAATACTTTAAAATTATTAAATAATTAATAATGAGTCAAATTTCTAAGAATGGGCTAAGTCATCATGCGTGTCTTTGCAGGTGGAGGGCCCCATAGAAGACGACTTTCCGAAGACGGATTAAAGTTGGTGTTCAGAAGTCCCATGCGCGTCACATTGCGGAAAAATTATTGATAAAACATCCAAAGTCGTGTTACAAACTCATTCATATATATTCAGAATTTGTCTAGAACTTATAATATGTAGTTGAAATATTATTCATATGCATCTCATTGTATATTCCTTCAATTTTCATTATTCATTTGCTTTCTGAGTCAATTTTGGATATCTATTTTTTGAATTGAAAAATTATAAATATTTTTTTATCATAATTTTTTATTGAAAGTTTTTTTTGATAAATTTTCAGTTTTATTTCATTCAATCCATATTCTTTTTAACTATTCCATTAGATCTTATTTGAGGGAAGAAGACCAAAATACCCTCAATCTCTCTTGCCCCTATTAGTGTTGATTGTCATTATGTTTTAGTAGTCCCTATGCATCAGGATGTTGACTGTCATTATATTTATATTAATTTGAAATGAATTTTTGTCATTGTGTTGTCAATTACATGATGTGAATATTCACATCATGTAATTGAAATAAATATTCACATTAATTTGAAATGAATTTTTGTTATTGTGTTATCAATTACATGATGTGAATATTCATATTAAAACATATGAATATGAACATTCACATAATTACATTAGATGAGAGAGAATGTTCACACGTTGTCAACGTTCAAATCACTACATGTTGTGAATAAAAATGTATTGTCAATTAAAAATATAACAAACATTATTTTTAATGTGTTGTCAATTACAAATAAGAAGGTTCACATGTTGTGAACGTTCACATCACTACATTAGATGTGAGAGAATTTTTCGAAAAGGTATTGTGAACGTTCACATCAGATAAAAGAGAATGTTCACATTATTTTTAATGTGTTGTTAATTAAAAATATATTCACATTATATAATAATATAAAATAATAACATCAATGTTATTTAATTTGTATATGAAATTTCCTTAGCCTTGGTCCTTTCACTTCTCTCTCCTCCCTAAACATTAAATATAAGTATTGAATATAAAGGCATAAGAGCCTAAGAAAATAATATAAATCAAGAAAAATGACTTTATAAAATAAAAATATAAATACATGGAACTAAGTTAGTTAAAAAAAAATTTCATGAACTTCTTGGGTTAGAACACTTCTAAATGAGATTTATTAATAAAAATTCCTTTTTTATTTAACAGAATTAATTAAAAAATAAAATTTTTAACTATTCTGTTATGTAATAATAAAATTACCTAAATTATTAATTTAAATAAATTTTAATATCATTAAAAGTTATTAATTAACTTGATGATTTATTAATAAAATAAATTATTTGTTATGAAATTAAACATCTCAACAGCAAAATATAATTTTTAGAACCACAAGAAACAATTCATATTTTAAGAAAAAACCTTAGAGGGTGTAGGGGTGTAAATTGGCTTGGCCCGCCTTCGGACCGCATAGGCTCCCGTCATTTCTCGAGCCGGACCTGGTCGGCCCATGTGAGAAAAATCTCGCAGTAAAGACCCAAATTACATAAATAAATAAATAAAAGGAAGTGTGGTGGTGGAAGATTAGTTGAGAGGGTTGCTCACTTTCGGTGGAAGAAAATGATTAATGAGAAAATAATGCACTCTCTTGTCTCTCTCTCTCTTGGGGTATGATGACCCAAATTACATAAATAAATAAATGAAAGGAAGTGTGGTGGTGGAAGATTAGTTGAGAGGGTTGCTCACTTTCGGTGGAAGAAAATGATTAAAGAGAAAATAATGCACTCTTTTGTCTCTCTCTCTCTCTCGTGGGGTATGATGAGTAGGAGGAGGGGTTTGCATATTAGGGAGCTGCTGCAGAGCTTTAATTAGAGCTTCTCTCGTACAGTTTTAATGAGTTGTTCAGGAATTTTAAAAAAAAAAAAAAACAGTGAAGTAAAAGATAAAAAAGAGAAAGAAAAAAACAAATTAAAATTTCATTAGAAATGTTTTTTTAGAGGTCTAAATAATTTTTGAGAAAAGCTAGGGATCATGAAAAAACTTTCATGAAAATTATCATGAAAGAATTATGACCCTTGAATTACCTTGATTAGTGTGTAGTGCTTTGTTTTAAGTGTAATCCAAGAGTCATAAATCTTTCATGATCATTTTCATGAAAGTTTTTTCATGATACCTAGCATTGCTCATAATTTTTCTTGCATATTAATATATCTCCTTCTCTCTCTCTTCTTAGTTGCAACTCTTTTTTACTCATAACTCATGAGCATTACACACAACGGCAGCATGTGGATGATATATTTATTTATATTATTTAGAGATATCATAGAGAGGCAAGTAGTGTGCATGAATTGAGGGAACCAAAACATACACATGGCTGTCTATTTTACACTTTCGGTGGGTCTATTACAAAACAAATTCAGCGTCATTCTACTCTCTCTCTGGTCTTTTATTCAAAAACAAGGTGGAGAATCATTATGGTGGAGGAAGTGGAGAGCAAAAAGAAACCAACTAATATATATAATGTTGCTTTACAGCTACTCAGACAAAACCCAACTAATATATATATATATATAAATATATATAAAATTGCTTTGCAGCTGCCCACTAATGCTTGTCTGGTCATCGTCTTCTCTCTCGTTCTCATCCCTTCTTGATGGTTATCTCACTCTTAACTTCTTCTTCTTCTGTTCGAATTTTATCTCTATCTCTCTCTCTCTTCAAGGCCATGAAGTTAAGAATGCAGTAGCAGCGGCTCTCTTCTTGTTTTCTCTCCGTATCGGTCGTATTCTCTCTCATGTGAAATCACGGAGAGCCACCGTTGTTCCACCGTCGTCGACCGCTGTGAACCACTGCGGATCACCACTCTCTCTCTCTCTCTAGTTCGGTTGATGAGAAAAATGTCATTCTCGTGAACACAAAGGACCTTGCGAACACTCTCTCTCTCTCTCCGGGTGTGTGTGTTTGGTCTCTCTGCCATGTTGTAGGACTTGGCTGGGTACTCTGGACTTTGTTGGTTCTGTTGTTGCTTCTTCTCCACTGATTTACTGGCGGCTTCGACGGCTGACGAGACTTTCGTGGAGGCGTGGAGGAAAGTGATCCCCAACATCGAGCCCCCGAACACCCCTCTCGCCTTCATGACCCCTCGTCCTCCGACCCCATCTTCGATCCCCACCAAGTTCACTGTCAATTGTTGGAGAAAATATGTGATTCTCTACAAGTAAATCAATCAATGAGAATAAAAATTAATGTAGAAAAATTAAATAAAAAATAATACAAAAATTTTACGTGGTTCCCTCAATATGAGATACGTTCACAGGATCGAAATCCGATTCCACTATCAATCAAAAAGTTTCCAAACGAGACACGAATAGTCTCACAAAACTACCTTTAGGTGAATTTCAAATAATCACAAATAAAAAAAAGGAAAGATCTCACTGAATAGATGAACAAAAATCCTCAAAATCAAAGTTGTAGAAGACCTAAAATAATCAACCAAAACAGCTTCAAATCAATCCAACCAAAGATGCACTAGGACAATGTTCAAAATAGCCAAACCTTGAAAGCAATCAAATTTTCCAATTAACAGAGAACAAAGCCACACTCAAACCAAACCACACCGAAGATTGAATTAATTTGTAGCCGCTGCTGCTGCACCTTACATCGGGACAAACAAAGACAATCTATATTATTAAATTTTGGACTTTTTTATTAAAACCCTAATTGTAACCAAATTGAATTAGCTCTCCACAAATCAGATATAATATATAAAAATATATTATAACTAATACCAAATCAAATTAACTCTTTTAATAAATCAATTGAGTCCCACACTTCAATAAGGAAGTATACCCAACATCAACTTTGTTCTTCCCTACTCATCTGAGCTTTCCACCAAAGAGGTGCATTGTTTGGGGAGGGGGAACAAACTAGGTAATTGGGATTTTATGTTGCCATAGTTTAGTCAGTTGGTGAGATTTTGTGTTGCCAGCCCATTGCCTTATACCATTTCCTCTTGATATTCGTCCTTTTGAGTTTGAAGAATATTAAGTCATGAATTGTGGAAACTGGGTCTATTAATAAAAGGCCGGGCTTCAATGACTAGTGCTAACTTGGTTGGGTCTTCTTTCATTTTTGGCTAAGGTTTGGATTGGAGCTCGAAATGGGCACCCCAGTAAATATTATTTTAGGTTCTCATGTCTGGGTTGAGGACCCAGTAGAAGCTTGGATCGATGGACAAGTAGTGAAAATTAATGCAGCAGAAGCTGAGATCGAGATTGTCAATGGGAAGAAGATTGTTGCAAAGTTATCAAAATTATATCCGAAGGACACGGAAGCTACTGCTGCTGGAGTTGACGATTTGACTAAACTATCTTATTTGCATGAACCTGGAGTCCTGCAGAATTTGAAAACTAGATATGAACTCAATGAAATATATACTGCCTCATTTTTATGATGCTCACATGATACAGTTATGTTGATAACAACAAATGGTATGAATCCAAAGTGAAGAGCTTGGTGAGAGCAACATTTTGATCGGTGGAGATCAAAATCCGTCAAAATCGAAAATTTGGATTTTTGCGTGTTTCCTCATCAAACTCGAGGTAGGGATTTTCTTTGAGTTATATATATATTTGCAAGATCTATATGATTTTCGAAATCATCCTTTGATTTGTTCTTTTTTGAAAATGGATTTTTGTTGATTCAAGAAGATGAGTGATTTTGAAAGTGGTTTACTTTCTTGTTTCTTTTAAAATGGAAATTGAGGGTTTTAGACTATGTTGGTAAAAGAAAGATGTTTTTGGTGAGATCTTCTCGAATATTTGAAAATGGTTGGTTTTGGTGAGAAAACCTAAAAATTGGGGATTTTAAAAAAGATTGAAAATCCATGGGTAATATTGTTATATTTATTTTTGTGTGTCAAAATAAATAATATTTAGAAAATTTATTATTTATATTTGTATAAATGATTAATTTTGTGGATTATGAGTATTGCTGTTCATTTTAGAAATGATTATTCAGAATGTTGATATAGTCTTGAAATGACTAAATTGTTGAGAATACTTGAGAAGAGGAAATTGTGTTTATTCCTTAGATGATGAATTGGAATAAAAGTAATTGTGTTCATATTGTGAAATTGGCATACCATTTCATTTCATTACATTAGACTTTGAAGGTTGATTTGAAAACGTGCATTGAGAACAGAATGTTGAAAAATAAGTTTTCATGAAATGGTTTTGGGGTAAATATGTTGGTAAGTCTTGATAGGTGGTGTAAATGATATTGAATAAGTTGGCCTGCGGGTCCGGCGTGAAAGACCGAAAAATTCGCGCGGATAGGTGTCGAGCCTTCCGGTTAATATCGGTACAAATGACAATTTAGTAGTACTCGTATAGTTTACTTGCAGACACCAGCCTAGGGGATTACTAGAGACGTATTTACCGCCCTTGAAATAAATTGTTAAGTTTTGAACAATTGAAATTGCATGACATCATTGAGCATGATGGTTTTCAAAAAATGAAAATATAATTTATCTTCAAAAAGGGCATAACATGGCATGTGCATTTCATCTCTTGAGATTTGTATAAAAAATATATACTTTGTTAAGAATTTTCTACTGAGCTTTATGCTCACCCTATGAGATTTTTGTGCAGGAAAAGATGCGGTGATTCCACCCAACTAGGGGCGTGGAAGTATATATGTTGGGAGTACAATGCTCTCATTTTGCGTGTCTCTTTCTTGCAAGCCAAGGACTGTATTTGTTTGGGTTAGAATAATCGATTTGTGTGACCGGGCCTTAGCCTTGGAAACTTGTAAACCCATGAGGGTATTTATTTGTTTTATGTTATTTTGATTTGAAGTAAATGTATTATCATTTGGGCATGAAAATTGGGACATTACAACTTGGTATCAGAGCTACCGGGTTTGAATACTTGGAGCTCGTGGGTAGTGGTTGTTTAACCACAATGGGTTCGTTTAGCATGTTTAGGAAGTGTTATGCATCTTGTGACTATGTGATAACATGCTTATGTGATTATATGGGTATGAGGTTTGATTTTTGAGATGTTGATTAGATCTGTGAGTTCCTGGAAGTCCAGTCAGAAGAGCACTTGATCACTGCTATTTCTGAATGGAACTCTAGCAATGTCATGGGATAATCATTATCTAGAAAGAAAATCTGTATGTGCTTATGTGACTATGTGCTTATATGGTTTGCCTTATGTGATGTAGATACATGTGTAGATTTATGTTTAATCCATATGCAGCGTGTTAGAACTAGTGTAGAGTACTTACCTCTGAGGTAAATTCTATCTCTTATATAAGATGTCATAAAGCGAGAGAGGCCGTAATAGAGGCACTTGGCGTGCCCGGGATGTTCTCATGTAGGCGGATACCTTTTCCCCAGGAAGAAGGTGTAAGCTAGAGTAATATGGCCGGCATGATTGGTCAAGATGTTGTGGAATTAGTATTGAAGCGTAGATTAGCTGATTTGTATGATTGTGGGTGTAAATGTGACCTTAAAAAAGTAGAGTTTGTGTTGTGTAACGACTGGTTTGTTGTTATGAAGAGTTAATTATTTTTCAATTTTATATCAAGTTTGTGGAAGTGGATTAGATGAAAAATCTTAAAAGAAGAATGAGTTAAAGATTAACCTTATTGTAATAGTATGGTTTGGTTATGACTTTAATGATGATTAAAGTAATCTAAGATAATATGCTTTGGATTGTTGACATTAGAACACGTAAAACTAGTTCTAAATTTTCTTGGAATAAACGAAATTAGTTATGGTTGGGTTGTTTCACTTGCTTGATGGACTACTTGTGAGGTTAGTGGGGGGCCCTAGGCCAACTATTTTGTATGTGTTTGGGAATGAATGTAGTCTTAGCATGATATAAATTATATCGTGTAGCAAGAGATGTGTTTCTTAGAGAGTTTGTTCGAACCCGGTACGCTCTGATACCAAGTTGTAGCGCCCTCAAAATAAACTCATAATATATATAACATTAACATGCATTAATAAAACAAAACGAATCATTAAATTATCCATCGGAGTACTTTTATTGAAAGACATCACATGTAACATCAGAAGTAAATGCCCTAAGGGCTTACATCTTTCCAAGCTAATAGTTGGACACAAAAACAATAAGTACTAACTCAATTACAAATTAAGCCCTTGGCTTGAATGTTTACATGTAATCTCAAATAAAAACAAATAACTAAAGACAAGTCTTCAAAGTCCAAATCCTTCCAAGCTAAGTCCTTGGAGGTCGCATATCACCTGGACCTGAAAATGATGTTCCCGTATAGGGTGAGCCATAGCCCAGTAGAAATATACTATACCCAATATAAGCATTGAATAAAGCAATAGCATTCAATAGATGGTTAACACAACTATTCACTTTACCAACATACAGTTTCATGACATTAATGTATATGTGACGTTTCACTTTTCATTATTTATTTAACTTCTCAGTTATATCAATATGGCTCAGAACATGGCCAAACTATAACAGTGAACTAAGTATCACATTAACATTCCTTCCAATATCAACAAAACAGATGAGACTAAGGCTCATTCCAAAACACTTCCATACTTCCCGATTGATACACATTTTAGTGTTGTATCAACATGTAAAAACACTTCTATAAAACAATAAGCACACATATAGTGGTGCTAATGGAGTCCATCCCCTATCTTCTCCCAAACAAAATCCGGTTTAAAGGTCCATCCCCTATCTTCTCCTAAACCGTGGAGTACATCCCCTATCTTCTCCCAAACAAAATGCATATACAATGTATTAAACACTTGTCATATACAACACACATTCAATACACGTATTTTCTGTATTAATTCAACAGTCAAAATCAATGACTTAACCAATGTGATTAGTTTCAGTTTTCCCTAATCCACATACAATGTCTACAACAATCACGACTATCCTCCACCGATAGCCCAAAACAGTTATTTCTAAACAAGAAATAAATGTATTAGTAAGCATAAACGCAACATTTTCATAGGTGAGTGATTAAACTATTAAATTACACCATTTAAACTCATAATTCCCCAATTTCAAGAATTAAACCAAATTCCCAAATTTTTCCTAAATTAATTATACAAATTAATTTATTACAATAACTAAGGTTTTTCCCAAAATTACCAAACAACCCCCAACATATCAAAATACCAAACTTAGAACAAAACCTATAATATGGAGTAGGAAATCCCTACCTCGAAGTAAATAACCCGAATGGAGAAGATGGAGATGATGACTTGGAATCCAAAGTGCTCCAAACCGTCCAACTCTCAGATTAAAACGAAGCTCTCGACTCACTCTATCTTTTTAATAAAGGGCCTAGGGTAGAAACACCCTAAAACTAGATGATACCTAAGAGAGAAGGTGAGTGGAGGGAGAGAGAACACGGACCTAGGGTTCTGGAATCAAAAAGATGATGAAAAAGTGTTTTAAAAACCGTTGCTGTCTATTTAAATAAAACAGGCTCGCTCGAGCGAAGACTTGGTCGCTCGAGCGACCAGACACAGAAAAATTCGCTCGAGCGAAGAAAGTCTCGCTCGAGCCAAGAACTTGATACTTCAGGTCTGCAATCCAGAAGCACGCTCGAGCGAAGAACTCGAAACTCGCTCGAGCGAAGGAAAGCTCGCTCAAGCCAACAAATACAGCTCTCAGGTCTATACTAGACGCAATCTCTCGCTCGATCGAAGAAACCCTAGCTCGAGCGAAGGACTAAAAACAAATAGCTCGCTCGAGCGAAGAACTTCTCGCTCGAGCGAAGCACCAAAATTCTGGGCAACAACCCTTTGCCCCCAAACACTCCCAACCTATAACAAACCTGCCCAATACATCCTATAACTCAAAAATAAGGAATTAAAGGATGACAACAACAAATATGTAACAACAGAATCTACAGAACGTAAGTCCGGATACATCCACCAAATGGAAAGAGACCGGGATCGCTATAACCTCCCCCCCTTAAAGAATTTCGTCCCTGAAATTAAGCATAAGTTTTTGAAAACAAGTTTTTCTCAATTTCCAATGGTATTACATTACAATAATAAACAACTTGACCCAATACCGGCCATTCCATCTCTTACCAAGAGGCATCCCACAATATGTAAAACAACATATATTTCAACTTGCATTATCAATATGCATTTCTTTCCAATTCAACAATTATCAATCTACAAGATTCACCATTTCGTATCATATTCAATGTTCATGATACATTTCCAATTATACTATTTATTCAACATATGCAATGTTCCATTAAACTTCCGTTATGAGGCAAGTTTCAAAATACTTCCATTAAACCAAAACATTCACAATGTTTTACAACTTAAGACATATATATAATGTTCTTAAAGTTCATTAAAATTACAAAACCTCAATACATGATTACACATCAACAAATAAGTCCGGATATTTCTCGTGGACTTCCAACTCACGTTCCCAAGTGGCTTCCTCCACCCCGTGATGTTTCCACAAAACCTTTACCAAAGGGATGGTCTTGCCTCGCAAAACTTGATCCCGCCTATCCAAGACCCGAACCGGTCTCTCCTCATACGAGACATCCTCGTCAACCTCTAAATCGGTCCAATCTAACACATGTGATGGATCCGAATCATACTTCCGAAGCATACTCACATGAAACACGTCATGTACTCCGGATAACTGTGGCGGCAAAGCTAAACGATATGCAGCCTCACCAATCCTCTCAAGGATCTCAAAAGGACCAATAAACCGAGGGGACAACTTTCTGCTCTTCCCAAACCTCATCAATCCCCGCCTAGGTGATATTTTCAAAAAGACATGATCACCTACCTCAAACACCAAAGGTCTCATCCTACAGTCGGCATACGATTTCTGACGACTCTGGGCTATAACAAGCCTCCTACGGATAAGCTCAACTTTCTCCGTCGTTTCCCTCACCAACTCCGGACCCAACAAAGGTGTATCACCCACCTCGGCCCAACAAACTGGAGACCTACACGGTCGGCCATACAAGGCCTCAAACGGTGTCATACCTATACTAGACTGGAAACTATTGTTGTAGGCAAACTCTACCAAAGGCAAGTGCCTCTCCCACGACCCATCAAAGTCAAGAACACAACCCCGAAGCATATCCTCAAGGATCTGAATAGTACGCTCGGACTGCCCGTCAGTCTGAGGATGATAAGCTGTGCTAAAGGTCAACTTAGTGCTTAAGGCACTCTGCAAACTCTGCCACAACTTAGCAGTAAAACGAGAATCTCTATCTGAGACGATCGTTACTAGGACCCCACGCAACCACACTATGTCCCGAATGTACAAGTCGGCAAGATGATCCACCGAATCTCTCACGTGCATAGGAATGAAGTGCGCCGACTTAGTCAAACGGTCTACGACCACCCAAATAGCATCACTACCCCACTGAGTCCTCGGAAAACCTACAACGAAGTCCATAGTGACATGCTCCCACTTCTACTCGACAATAGGCAAGGGTTGTAACAAACCCGCTGGTCTCTGATGTTCGGCCTTCACTTGTTGACAAGTAAGACACTTAGACACGAACGCCGCCACATCTCTCTTCATACCTCGCCACCAAAACTGGCGACCCAAATCTCTATACATCTTAGTGCCTCCCAGATGCACCGCAAGACGTGAATGATGAAACTCTTGGAGTCCTTCCTCTCGGCAAGACTCCGGCACAAACATACGGTCTCGGTATCTCATACTCTGGTTGGGATACACCGTCAAACCCTTCTCAACCTTCCCACAGGAAATCTTCTCTCGGAGAGATTCCACCTCAAGGTCACCTCTCTGTGCCTTTAACACTCGAGTTACAAGTGTAGGCTGCGCAACAACAGAAAACAAGGTCGCAGCCTCAACGGATTCGCCCAGAAGCAAATCAAACTCTCCAAGTGCACCCAACATCTCCCATTCCTGGATGGCTATACTAGCTGCGTCACCAACAGATTTCCTGCTAAGGGCATCGGCCACTACATTGGCCTTCCCCGGATGATAATGCAATTCGAAGTCATAATCCTCAATGAACTCCATCCACCTCCTTTGCCTCAAGTTCAAGTCTTTCTGTGTAAACAGATATTTCAGACTCTTATGATCCGAGAATACCTCGAATCTCTTACCATAAAGGTAATGCTTTCAAATCTTCAAGGCAAAGATCACAGCTGCTAACTCTAGGTCATGGGTAGGGTAATTTTTCTCGTGTATTTTCAACTGACGTGAGCCATAGGCTACCACTTTCCCCTCTTGCATCAACACACAACCCAAACCCTCTCGTGAGGCATCACAATAGACTGCATAACCCAACCCCCTCTCCGGGATAATTAAGACCGGAGCGGTGGTCAATCTAACCTTCAACTCCTGAAACAACTTTTTGCAAGTCTCACTCCATACAAATTTGACTCCCTTCTGAGTCAATCTAGTCAAAGGCGAAGCTAGCCTGGAGAAATCCTTCACAAACCGGTGATAATACCCAGCTAATCCCAGAAAACTGCGGATTTCAAACACACTCTTAGGCTGTGCCCAATCTTGCACTGCTTCGGTCTTGGATGTATCAATAGACACCCCTTCCCCAGAAACCACATGGCCTATGAACTTCACCTCTTTTAGCCAGAACTCACACTTCCCAAACTTAGCATAAAGCTTATGGACTCTAAGTAACTCAAGCACCACTCTCAAGTGCTCTTCGTGCTCCTCCTCTGAAGGTGAATATATAAGAATATCGTCTACAAAGACTACTACAAAACGATCCAAGAATTCCTAATATCCGGTTCATCAAGTCCATAAAGATCTGAGGTGCATTGGTGAGCCCAAATGGCATCACCAAAACTCATAGTGGCCATACAGATTTTAATGCCGTCTTCGGAATATCCTCCTCCCTGACTCTCAACTGGTGGTAACCCGATCTCAAATCTATCTTAGAGAAACAATAGGAACCCTTCAACTGATCGAACAGATCATCAATACGAGGCATAGGGTACTTATTCTTGACCGTAGCTCGATTCAATTTCCGGTAGTCAATATAGAGTCTCAAAGCACCAAATTTCTTTTTAGCAAAGAGGGCCGGTGCTCCCCACGGCGAAACACTAGGACGAATATAGCCCTTATCTAACAACTCCTGGAGCTGAATCTTCAACTCAACTAACTCGGCTGGGACAAAACGGTAAGGTGCCATAGAAATCGGCGCCGTACCGGGCACTAAGTCAATAGAGAACTCAATCTCTCTATCACGTGGCAAACTAACAAGGTCCTCGGGAAAGACGTCCGAGTACTCACAAACCACTCTTGGCAACACAGTCTGGGTCTCATCACACTCACCACTCTCAAAGCTAGCAAGTAGACCACTAATGTCACGACCCCAACCAGCCCCTAGTAGGATGGTGCCATGATGGCCAGTAATCCAAGATTTACCAAAGGCCTCTTACAAAGTTTCACACACAAACAGAGTTTACATAAGGGGGGCTTACAAATGCGGAAGCGATAATCAAACACAAGTGGTCCAGAAGAGCTGTGCATAAATCAAATGAGATGACATACAAGACATAGTTTATCATTAATCACGACAAACAAAAATACATATTACAATCTTGATCAAAAGGCTTCTAGAGCCGACATGTGCAAAACAAACAATTACAAGCCAAAGAAGCATAATCTTCAAGATTTGCCGACATAAATACATCGCTTAGGTAAACACAAAATGGCCGACATAAACAGTCCAAGCCGACATGACAAGAGTCCAAAACAAGCTCTGCAAGACGCAACTAGGCGTCGCCGCCGTCCTGCTCATCACCTACATATATATAGAGAGGGTGAGTCTTGAAACTCAGTGAATGGTACTAATAATAAAGGTTTTAGCATGAATATAGCCGAGGTCCTTCGAATCAAAACTCATTGAACCATTCAAGTTTACATCAAGATTCTGTCAAGGCAAAACGAGTCAAAACCATACAAACCTTAGCCGAGGTTCTTCCTGAATAAACACATCAAAGTTGTACCAATCAAGGGATGAACCGTATTCATCTAACAAGTCTTACAATCTCAAGGATGCTTACTAGCATCGGCAAAACAGTATTTCCTGTCAAAACTTATACATCAAGGGATGAACCGTATTCATTCTTCAAAACGAGTAAACCAAGGGATGTCTACGGACGTCGGCAAATACAGGGCAAGCTTCCTGAGCAAAACATATCCACGCGGTAAACCGTCTGTGGCAAAACAAGAGGTATGCGATCCGTAATCGATTAAACAAGGGTACGCGAAGTTTATAGTTCTCGGACAAGGGACTTGTGTTACTTAGGCGTAGCCCTTTTAACCCAAATACTCTTTTCAAGAAAGGACCGTATCCTTTTTATACTTAGTGCTACAAAAGTTTAGAGTCCTCTAGCACAAGGGACTTGTGTTACTTAGGCCCGTAGCCCTTTTTAACCCAAATACTCTTTTCAAGAAAGGACCGTATCCTTTTTATACTTAGTGCTACAAAAGTTTAGAGTCCTCTAGCACAAGGGACTTGTGTTACTTAGGCCCGTAGCCCTTTTTAACCCAAATACTCTTTTCAAGAAAGGACCGTATCCTTTTTATACTTAGTGCTACAAAAGTTTAGAGTCCTCTAGCACAAGGGACTTTTCAAGGTTAGCATCAAAACAAGGTTTACACAAGATACATCGAAATAGGCTAGACATTCATGCTTAACAAATACTTTCATCAAAACAAAGCAAAGCAAGATTCATTAAAAGCTTTATAATATAGCTTTACTAGAAATACCACTCACCTTGGTCTTCAAGTGTAGGCTCAAAGCAAGGGTCAAGGTCCTACAAACACATGGCAAATACATTCTCAAAACAAGCTTTTCATCTCAAGAAAATACTCTGGGTACCAACCAGGTCTTGCTGAGGTCCCACACCTCGCCGAGGTGTGGTCCAAGGGCCACATTCAAAGTGAAGAACAGGGTCCTCAAGAACTACAAGAACATGCATGCTGAAATCATAACTTGGTTATACAAAATCCGAGATTTCATGCTAAGAGTTTTAAAAACATGGACCTAGGTACCCATTCAAGAAGGTCATGCAAAACAAACACAAAGACATGGTTCTTGTTCAAAACTTTCGGATCAAAATAGGCTTTTTATCAAGAACTCAAGAACACCATGTTCTCTTTCAAAACCGAACTTTCAAATCGATGCATGGCATGCAAAACAAACTCAATCGCATAATGCGCCTAGATGTTCAACAAGAACAACAAGAGGAAATCAAGATTCTAACCTCAGATCACGAATCCAACGGTTCAAACTCTAAGGATCAAGCTTGGAAGATCGACTTCTCTCTCTAGAACTCTACTTCTTCCTCTCTAGTGTTTCTCTCTCTCTACAAGAACAAGACTTATAACAAAATGATACAAAATGATGCATTAGTCTGCCGGCTAACAAGCTCGGACACGTGGCGTCACCGGGTTGGTTTAACTCAAAAGGTGACTGATTGACAAGACAAGTCTCTGACAAAGCGTCCACAACAAGCTAGACAAGGCGTCCACGACAAGCTAGATGGCGAGAACACCTCGGCCATCAACAACATCGGCCAAAGGCGGAACTTCGGCACAGGGTAACAAATACCTCGGCTAGGGAGGACGACACTTGACTGAGCCGTGCCACACCTTGGCCGGGGTGTGCCACATCTCGGCCCAGGTCATGCCTGCCCGAGAACAAGGATCTCAAACACAAACATCTCGGCTAACATGCCGGAGTGAAGATAGAGGTCTGCCAAGTGGTTCTAAGTACAAGGGTTCAAAAGTGAACTAATCTCAAGATGATCTCGGTCACAACCGAGCAAGGATCAAAATCAAGCAAGCAATACTAAAACATGGCAAGCCGAAACAAGATTAACAAGATTCATAACATATCAAGACAAGGTCACACATGGATGTATGCAAGTATAGCTAAGTCAAGAATGAGGGTTGTTACATCCTACCCCCCTTAAAGAAGTTTGGTCCCCAAACTTAGGTTACCTTGTTCCAGGAATAGTTCTGGATGTCGAATTCTCATTTCCTCTTCCATTTCCCATGTGGCATCCTTACCGTAGTGCTCTTTCCATTCAATCTTTACCATTGATATTGACTTGTTTCTCAACTGCCTAACTTGTCTGTCAATAATACACATCGGCTTCTCTTCATAGCCCAAGTTCTCATTAATTTCAACCCCAGAATAATCAATCACATGCTGCGGATCTCGAATATACTTTCTCAACATCGAAATATGAAACACATTATGTACTTGGCTCAACTCTGGTGGTAAAGCAAGTCTGTAGGCAACTGGGTTGACCTTGTCAAGAATTTCAAATGGTCCAATATAACGAGGTGCTAATTTACCTTTCTTACCAAATCTGGAAACTCCTTTCATCGGCGAAACTTTCAGGAACATATGATCTCTTGCTTTAAATTCTAACTCATTCCTTCTCTGGTCGGCGTAGCTCTTTTGCCTGCTCTGGGCGGTTTTAATCCTCTGTTGGATAAGCTTAATCTTTTCTGTTGTTACTTGAATGAGTTCAGGACCAAGCAGAGCCTTGTCTCCAACTTCGGTCCAACATATTGGCGATCTGCACTTCCTTCCATACAATGCTTCGTATGGCGCCATGCCAATACTAGCCTGATAACTGTTGTTGTAAGCGAATTCTACCAAGGGCAAATGCATTCCCCAATTTCCTTGGAGGTCCAATACACAAAGTCTAAGCATGTCTTCGAGTGTCTGAATTGTCCTCTCTGTTTGCCCATCTGTCTGCGGATGAAAGCGATCAATCTCAATTCGGCTCCAAAGGCCTTCTGTAGACTCTGCCAGAATCTGGAAACGAACTTCGGATCCCTGTCCGACACAATTGACATCGGCACTCCATGAAGTTTAACAATTTCATTCACATACAGTAATGCAAGTTGGTCGGCGTTGAAGGTAGTCTTGACAGGCAAAAAGTGTGCTGACTTAGTTAGTCTATCAATAATAACCCAAATCGAATCCATACCTTTCTGTGTCTTCGGCAACCCAATCACAAAATCCATGGAGATGTGCTCCCATTTCCACTCAGGGATTGGCAAAGGTTGAAGTAGTCCTGTTGGTCTTTGATGTTCTGCTTTCACTTGTTGACAACATAAGCACTGAGACACGAACTCGGCTATTTCCTTTTTCATGTTCGGCCACCAAAACATCTGCTTCACATCTTGATACATTTTGGTATTCCTGGATGAACAAAGAACTTAGAACTATGAGCTTCTCGCAAAATTTTCCTCTTTAACTCGAACGCCCCACCCAATCTTCCTTCAAACTTGAGCACTTGGTCTTCAATGGTGTACCCTGATCTCGGCTTTGTATCAATCTCCTCGGCTACCTTCCTGAAGAATCCATCTTCCATCTGTCTTTTCTTTACTTCATCAACAATGGTCGGCTCAACTGTAATCATGGTCAAACATGCCAAAATTCCAACTGTCTTCCTGCTCAAGGCGTCGGCTACGCTGTTGGCTTTACCTGGGTGATACTGAATTTGCAAGTCATAATCCTTCAACAACTCTAGCCATCTTCTCTGTCTCAAATTCAATTCTTTCTGAGTGAACAAATACTTTAAGCTCTTATGATCTCAGAAACACGGCAAGAGGCTCCATACAAGTAGTGTCGCCAAATCTTCAAGGCAAATACCACTTTGCTAACTCCAAGTCATGGGTGGGATAGTTTTTCTCATGTGGTTTCAACTGTCGAGATGCATAGGCTATGACCTTACCCTTTTGCATTAATACACAACCTAAACCCTTGTGTGATGCATCACTATAAACATGAAACTCTTCATTACCTGATGGGAGTACAAGCATCGGCCAGAACCAACCTCGTCTTCGCCTCGAGAGTCGACTCGATCTTCAGTCCATTCATACAGTATTCCTTTCTTAGTCAATTGCGTCAATGGAATTGCAATCCTTGAGAAATCCTTCACGAACTTCCTGTAATAACCTGCCAAACCCAGAAAACTACGAACCTCGGATACATTAGTCGGCCTCGGCCAATTCACTACGGCTTCAATTTTACTAGGATCAACTGAGATACCTTCTTCATCAATCACATGACCCAGAAATGAAATAGTAGAAAGCCAAAATTCACACTTCTTAAACTTAGCATACAGTTTCGCTCTTCTCAAAATTTCTAAGGCAATTCTCAAGTGATTCTCATGCTCGGCTTTACTCTTAGAATAGATCAGTATATCATCAATGAAGACAACAATAAATTCATCTAAATGTGGTTTGAAGACTCTGTTCATTAAATCCATAAATGCAGCAGGGGCATTGGTTACTCCAAAAGGCATTACTAAAACTCATAGTGACCATATCCGGTTCTAAGGTCGTCTTCTCAACATCCTCGGCTTTAACTTTAAGTTGATGGTAACCCGGCCTAAGATCAATCTTAGAAAAGACTCGTGCTCCTTGTAGTTGATCAAGCAAATCGTCAATCCTAGCTAATGGGTACTTGTTCTTAATGGTGACCTTATTAAGCACTCTATAATCAATGCAAAGGCGAGTGTGCCATCCTTTTTCTTGACAAACAAAACAGTGCTCCCCATGGTGAAGTGCTCGCCTAATAAACCCTTATCCAATAACTCTTGTAATTGTAGTTTCATTCTCTAAGTTCATTGGGCCATCCTATAAGGTGTCTTGGAGATCGGTACTGTTCGACTCAATGTCAACAGTGAACTCTATTTCTCTATCTACTAGGTGGCGGGCAATTAAATGCGGAAAAGACGTCGGCGAATTCATTGACAAGCTGGGATGTCGCTAAGTCAATATTTCCGTTCGATCACTCAAGATACACAAGTAACCTTGGCATCCTTTCTCGAATTAGCTTATAGGCTCTAACAGACGAGATCAAATAAGGTGGGGCACTACCCTTTACCATGGAAAATAACCTCGGTTTGCCTTGGGGGTCTCAAGGTAACACTCTTAGAAACACAATCAATGAATGCATGGTTTGCTACCAATCAATCCATTCCCAAAATAACATCAAAATGATCTATATCCAAAGGCATTAAGTCAACTAACAGTTCAACATTCTCAATTACGATAATACATGCTCTATAGATGGATGCAACAATCATAGATCTCCCAGATGGAGTAGATACAGATAGCACATAATCAAGAGGCTCTAGTTTCCTATTAATCTTCTCGGCAAACTTAGTAGAAACAAACGAATGCGTAGAACCCGAATCAATTAACACATAAGCATCTCGAGCAAATTAGGAGTATACACGACACCACGGTCAGATTCTCGAGTGTCTCCGCACTAGTGCAAACACTGCCTGTCTCATTGGCCCTTTTCCAAAGATTACCCTTACGAGCGGTTCCCGAGGTGTTCTCACCTTTCTTGCTGTTATCAATCTTTTCCTTAGGGCAATCTCTCACATAATGTCCCATTTCACCACATTCATAACAGGCTCCAGTCGTCCGACGACAAACCCCGAAATGCTGCTTCCCACAATCTGGACACATCGGCTTAGCATTACCTTCCTGCCGATAACTAATCGCCCATGTTCGATTTCTTCTTGGCGCCCAATTGTGCTCGGCTGCTGTCATAATTTTGCCTCTTTCTTGGGTTCTCTCCCGAAGTCTGGTACCTGTTCAAGTTAGCCTCGGCCAAAATGGCTTTGTCCAATACCTCGGCGTAAGTCGGTAGGTCGTGCAAGTTAACCCGATCTTGAATTGGCGCTCGGAGCCCACTTTCAAACTTTCTTGCCTTCATATACTCATCGCCAGACATGTGAGGTACAAATCTTACCAATTCAGTAAAAACGCGATCATATTCCGCTACCGTTCGGTTGCCCTGTGTCAAGGTCTGAAACTCCGTAGCCTTACGGTTTTGAACGCTAAGGGGAAAGTGTTTTTTGTAGAACAATTCCAAAAATCTGGTCCAGTTAAGTCCGATTCCTTTCGAACCATTAACCACCATCTGCGGCGTCATCATCCAATGTGAAGGTTGCTAATGTCACCTTCGAAAGTCGGTGCTAGGAAGATCTCAAATAGCTTTTCCATTTCCAAAGCCCATGCCTCAGCCTTCATCGGCTCTATATCTCCAGAGAATCTCGGTGGTCTCATCTTCTTGAACTCTCTGATCAAAGCTATCGTGCCATCCCCATATAATGCTGGCGGTGGAGGGACTTGTGGCCTTGGAGGAGGTGGAGGCGGAACTACATTTCGCCGTTTGTGCCTTTCGGCTTTGAGTCAAGTGGCACTAGCAATCATGTCTGGTTTGCCTCAAATCGGGCCAAACCTTCAAATAACCTTTCCAGTCGGTCCAATCTGTCTTCGGGCCTATCTCGGCCAAGTGGAGGTCTACCTCTCCTCATGATGCTATGAGTTTACAAAGTGTGACTTTTAAGCAAAACAAGCAAATAATCACATAGGCAAGTAACAAACAAACATGCCAAGACAATGCACACCTTGTTCAAGTAGCAAGCATTATGATGCAATCCTAGCATCTCTCTAAGGGAATACCTATGCTCTTTAGGACTCAAAGTGTGTGAATAACGTATACTAAGGAACTTGTGCTCTGATACCATTACACACGACCCCAACCAAATTTCCTAGTAGGATGGTGCCATGATGGCCAGTAATCCAAGATTTACCAAAGGCCTCTTACAAAGTTTCACACACAAACAGAGTTTACATAAGGGGGGCTTACAAATGCGGAAGCGATAATCAAACACAAGTGGTCCAGAAGAGCTGTGCATAAATCAAATGAGATGACATACAAGACATAGTTTATCATTAATCGACAAACAAAAATACATATTACAATCTTGATCAAAAGGCTTCTAGAGCCGACATGTGCAAAACAAAGAATTACAAGCCAAAGAAGCATAATCTTCAAGATTTGCCGACATAAATACACGCGTTTAGGTAAACACAAAATGGCCGACATAAAGCAGGTCCAAGCCGACATGACAAGAGTCCAAAACAAGCTCAAGAAGACGCAACTAGCGTCGCCGCCGTCTGCTCATCACCTACATATATATATAGAGGGTGAGTCTTGAAACTCAAATGAATGGTACTAATAATAAAGGTTTTAGCATGAATATAGCCGAGGTCCTTCGAATCAAAACTCATTGAACCATTCAAGTTTACATCAAGATTACAAGGCAAAACGAGTCAAAACCATACAAACCTTAGCCGAGGTTCTTCTGAATAGACACATCAAAGTTGTACCAATCAAGGGATGAACCGTATTCATCTAACAAGTCTTACAATCTCAAGGATGCTTACTAGCATCGGCAAAACAGTATTTCCTGTCAAAACTTATACATCAAGGGATGAACCGTATTCATTCTTCAAAACGAGTAAACCAAGGGATGTCTACGACGCCGCAAATACAGGCAAGCTTTCTGAGCAAAACATATCCACGCGGTAAACCGTCTGTGGCAAAACAAGAGGTATGCGATCCGTAATCGATTAAACAAGGGTACTGCGAAAGTTTATAGTTCTCCAGCACAAGGGACTTGTGTTACTTAGGCCCGTAGCCCTTTTTAACCCAAATACTCTTTTCAAGAAAGGACCGTATCCTTTTTATACTTAGTGCTACAAAAGTTTAGAGTCCTCTAGCACAAGGGACTTGTGTTACTTAGGCCCGTAGCCCTTTTTAACCCAAATACTCTTTTCAAGAAAGGACCGTATCCTTTTTATACTTAGTGCTACGAAAGTTTAGAGTCCTCTAGCACAAGGGACTTTTGTTACTTAGGCCCGTAGCCCTTTTTAGCCAAATACTCTTTTCAAGAAAGGACCGTATCCTTTTTATACTTAGTGCTACAAAAGTTTAGAGTCCTCTAGCACAAGGGACTTTTCAAGGTTAGCATCAAAAAAAGGTTTACACAAGATACATCGAAATATGCTAGACATTCATGCTTAACAAATACTTTCATCAAAACAAAGCAAAGCAAGATTCATTAAAAGCTTTATAATATAGCTTTACTAGAAATACCACTCACCTTGGTCTTCAAGTGTAGGCTCAAAGCAAGGGTCAAGGTCCTACAAACACATGGCAAATACATTCTCAAAACAAGCTTTTCATCTCAAGAAAATACTCTGGGTACCAACCAGGTCTTGCTGAGGTCCCACACCTCCTCGCCGAGGTGTGGTCCAAGGGCCACATTCAAAGTGAAGAACAGGGTCCTCAAGAACTACAAGAACATGCATGCTGAAATCATAACTTGGTTATACAAAATCCGAGATTTCATGCTAAGAGTTTTAAAAACATGGACCTAGGTACCCATTCAAGAAGGTCATGCAAAACAAACACAAAGACATGGTTCTTGTTCAAAACTTTCGGATCAAAATAGGCTTTTATCAAGAACTCAAGAACACCATGTTCTCTTTCAAAACCGAACTTTCAAATCGATGCATGGCATGCAAAACAAACTCAATCGCACAATGCAATGCTAGATGTACAACAAGAACAACAAGAGGAAATCAAGATTCTAACCTCAGATCACGAATCCAACGGTTCAAACTCTAAGGAACAAGCATGGAAGATCGACTTCTCTCTCTAGAACTCTACTTCTTCCTCTCTAGTGTTTCTCTCTCTCTACAAGAACAAGACTTATAACAAAATGATACAAAATGACGCATTAGTCTGCCGGCTAACAAGCTCGGACACGTGGCGTCACCGTTGGTTTAACTCAAAAGGTGGTGATTGACAAGACAAGTCTCGACAAAGCGTCCACAACAAGCTAGACAAAGGCGTCCACGACAAGCTAGATGGCGAGAACACCTCGCCATCAACAACATCGCCAAAGGCGGAACTTGACAGGTAACAAATACCTCGGCTAGGGAGGACGACACTTGACTGAGCCGTGCCACACCTTGGCCGGGGTGTGCCACATCTCGGCCCAGGTCATGCCTGCCCGAGAACAAGGATCTCAAACACAAACATCTCGGCTAACATGCCGGAGTGAAGATAGAGGTCTGCCAAGTGGTTCTAAGTACAAGGGTTCAAAAGTGAACTAATCTCAAGATGATCTCGGTCACAACCGAGCAAGGATCAAAATCAAGCAAGCAATACTAAAACATGGCAAGCCGAAACAAGATTAACAAGATTCATAACATATCAAGACAAGGTCACACATGGATGTATGCAAGTATAGCTAAGTCAAGAATGAGGGTTGTTACAACTAAGCTCACTCCGCCCTCGCGGATCATACCCCGATGGCAAGACACTACCAACCCGGTCCCCCAAGAAATGGAAACACTCCCCGCTCACGGTACAACAAGTGACCCTCTGGCGGTAGCAATCAATAACTGCCAGGTATGACGATAACCAGTCCATATCCAAAATAACTTCAAAGCCCTTCATGGGCATAACTACAAAAGGAAACGGAAGCCTATGATCAGCGACCTCTATATCACAACCCCTAACACCTTGTTTCAAGATCAATTCACCCCCAAGGGGTGACACTACACAAATAGGAGATACTAACTGTGCTAACTCCAACTCCAAAACAGATGCAAATGCAGCAGACACAAAAGAATGAGATGCACCCGTATCAATCAATACACTAGCAACCGAATTGCAAAACAAGAAGGTACCTCTCACAACTGATGGAGTCGGTACAAGTTCCTGCGCGATAACAGCATACACGCGCCCAGACGGTCTCTGATCAACCTGCTCACCCCTAGGAGCATAAGACTGCTGCACAGACTAGGACGATGAAGCCCCCTGATTGGCCCTCGAGGCCTGAACTGACTGAGCTAGCTGATGACTCTGAGTCTGCCTCGAACCAAATGCACCAGATGTGCCACTCAACTGTGGGCAATACCTCTTCATGTGCCCTACCTGACCACACTGAAAACAAAAGAGCGACTGGCCTCTACCCTGACTCTGGCTCTGAGATCGAGCCGAAGAAGATGCTGCTCTCTGTACTCCTCCCCTCTGAGGACAAACTGGAGACTTGTGGCCCAGCTGGCCACACTTGAAACAGGTAATGTCTCCCTGGCTGCCTTTCCCAGAACTAGCACTCGGCACAGGAAAAGTCTATCTATAAAAGCTACCCTGAGATTGCTGAGGGTTAAAACCCTTCTGTCTCCTACCATCACTCTATCCATTCTGACTCCTCTTGGAGCCTTTCTGCCATTCCTCCTCCTCCTGCATCATGACCTCCGTATGGGCTGCAGCATCAACCAGACGCCCAAAATCTCGAATCATAGACCCTACAACTCTCAACTTGAGGCCGCGCCTCAACTTCTTCTCGAACTTAATACAACAGCGTTCCTCAGACGCCACCAACTCAGGTGCAAACCTGGATAAGCTAGTAAATGAGGCCTCAAACTCGGCCACTGGAGAACTGTTCTACTTAAGCTGGCAGAACTGATCTCTCAACCTCTCCTTAACAGCTGAAGACAAGAACTTCTCCTGAAAAGCATTCACAAAAGCCTCCCACGTACCTCCTATACGTCCCTTAGCGAACTTCCACCATTGACCCCCATCCTCCTTCAGCTGGAAAGATGCCAAGGTCACTTTCAGTACCTCGTCTTCGATGCCTAGCATCTCAAACATCTTCGTTGTCTGTTCGAGCCATTCATCTGCCTTAAGTGGCTCTTTAGGATTACCTAAAAATTCATCCGGGTTAGACCGGAAGAACTCCCTCTTCAGGAAAGAAGGCCCTGCATCCGCAACATAAACTTGAGCCTGATTCTCAGCTATGAGAATGCCTACTAACTCCCTGAATGCCCATGCTATCTCTCGGGCCAAAGCGCCCATAGCCTGCTGGCCTACTGGCTCGGCCACATTGGCCTGGCTAACTCCCTCCTATACTGCCGGAATCTCATCCGGTATAGGCACTTCCTGCCTACCACGCCTACCACGTCCTCGTCCTCGTCCTCGTCCTGACATCCTAATAAAGGAAACAAAGACGTTAGCACATTAATAAATGTGCCGAAGCTATAACACTCGCGTCCTAATACATTGGACAACAGTAATTCATTCCACGTAAGCACATAATCACATAAGCACCTACGAATTTCATTCCTGGATTATGACAGTCCCGAAGCGTCACTATAGTTCCGGTTAGAAGCAGCATTGATCAAGTGCCTTTCCAACAAGACTACTAGCAACTCAAGGGTCCAACCAATATCCTAGAAACTACATTCCATACCCACATAGTCACATAAACATGTTATCATATAAGCATATAACATTACACTAAGTCTCTATCAAACGAGACGAACCCATTGTGATACTAATCACTTCCCACGTACCCAAAGTATTCGAACCCGGTATGCTCTGATACCAAGTTGTAATGCCCTCAAAATAAACCCATAATATATATAACATTAACATGCATTAATAAAACAAAACGAATCATTAAATTATCCATCAGAGTACTTTTATTGAAAGACATCACATGTGACATCAGAAGTAAATGCCCTAAGGGCTTACATCTTTCCAAGCTAACACTTGGACACAAAAGAATGAGTACTAACTCAATTACAAATTAAGCCCTTGGCTTGAATGTTTCCATGTAATCTCAAATAAAAACAAATAACTAAAGACAAGTCTTCAAAGTCCAAATCCTTCCAAACTAAGTCCTTGGAGGTAGCATATCACCTGGACCTGAAAATGATGTTCCCGTATAGGGTGAGCCACAGCCCAGTAGAAATATACTAAACCCAATATAAGCATTGAATAAGCAATAGCATTCAATAGATGGTTAACACAACTATTCACTTTACCAACATACAGTTTCATGACATTAATGTCTATGACACGTTTCACTTTTCATTATTTATTTAACTTCTCAGTTATATCAATATAGCTCAGAACCTGGCCAAACTATAACAGTGAACTAAGTATCACATTAACATTCCTTCCAATATCAACAAAACAGATGAGACTAAGGCTCATTCCAAAACACTTCCATACTTCCCGATTGATACACATTTTAGTGCTGTATCAACATGTAAAAACACTTCTATAAAACAATAAGCACACATATAGTGGTGCTAATGGAGTCCATCCCCTATCTCCTCCCAAACAAAATCCGGTTTAGAGGTTCATCCCCTATCTTCCCCTAAACCGTGGAGTACATCCCCTATCTCCTCCCAAACAAAATGCATATACAATGTATTAAACACTTGTCATATACAACACACATTCAATACACGTATTTTCTGTATTAATTCAACAGTCAAAATCAATGACTTAACCAATGTGATTAGTTTCAGTTTTCCCTAATCCACATGCAATGTCTACAACAATCACGACTATCCTCCACCGATAGCCCAAAACAGTTATTTCTAAACAGGAAATAAATGTATTAGTAAGCATAAACGCAACATTTTCATAGGTGAGTGATTAAACTATCAAACTACACCATTTAAACTCATAATTCCCCAATTTCAAGAATTAAACCAAATTCCCAAATTTTTCCTAAATTAATTATACAAATTAATTTATTACAATAACTAGGGTTTTTCCCAAAATTACCAAACAACCCCGAACATATCAAAATATCAAACTTAGAACAAAACCTATAATATGGAGTAGGAAATCCCTACCTCGAAGTAAATAACCCGAATGGAGAAGATGGAGATGATGACTCGGAATCCAAAGTGCTCCAAACCGTCCAACTCTCAGATTAAAATGAAGCTCTCGACTCACTCTATCTTTTTAATAAAGGGCCTAGGGTAGAAACACCCTAAAACTAGATGATACCTAAGAGAGAAGATGAGTGGAGAGAGAGAGAGAACACGGACCTAGGGTTCTGGAATCAAAAAGAGGATGAAAAAGTGTTTTAAAAACCACTGCTGCATATTTAAATAAAACAGGCTCGCTCGAGCGAAGACTTGGTCGCTCGAGCGACCAGACACAGAAGAACTCGCTCAAGCGAAGAAAGTCTCGCTCGAGCCAAGAACTCGATGCTTCAAGTCTGCAACCCAGAAGCATGCTCGAGTGACAGAATGCTCGCTCGAGCGAAGAACTCGAAACTCGCTCGAGCGAAGGAAAGCTCGCTCGAGCCAACAAATACGGCTCTCAGGTCTATACTAGACGCAATCTCTCGCTCGAGCGAAGGACCAAAATTCTGGGCAGCAACCCTTTGCTCCCAAACACTCCCAACCTGTAACAAACCTGCCCAATACATCCTATAACTCAAAAATAAGGAATTAAAGGATGACAACAACAAATATGTAACAACAGAATCTACAGAACGTAAGTCCAGATACATCCACCAAATGGAAAGAGATCGGGGTCGCTATACGCCATTTGATGGGATTATTAGTAGTAACAACATTGACTCGTGAGTCGATATTTTAGAACATGTAGGCGAGTTTCGAGTACCTTCGAGATTGGTGGAGTCCATTGTCTCAGAATTAGTTGTTGATTGTACCCAAGTGCAAGAAGTGTTGAGGAACGTAATGTGATGGATGTTGTGGAGTTGTGTTAGCAAACCAATGTCTTTAAAGAAATTTTTGAAATGATCATGTGTGGATGTTATGATTCTATGGAGATTATGATCAGATGCCTTGAATTGGTTGATGTGACTATGATTTAAGTATTTTCATGAAAAATTAGTGCTTGGTCCATCGCGAGTGATTGATGTTAATTTTTATAGTTAATCGTACTTATGGATTAGAAATTGTGAATATGAGAAGTATACGTGAACATTTTAGGTTAAGTTTGGCGTGTGTAGTGACGGTGATTTTCATGCAACTGTAATGGAGGTTATTTTGTATCCCTTGTCCTTTAGCTATAAGATTGTTTTGTATCCTCGGTGTAAGAGTTGTGAACCCCTTATATTGATCCTTTATTTTGCTATAAGTGGTGAGAATTTGTGCTATTGGTATGTTGATCTAATATTATTATTGGGTTTAATTTGGGTGTATTTGACCTTAAGTGTTTTCTTAATTAAAATGTATTTAGTTTTGTCTAATAGAGGATAATTCCTTATTTTAATTTTGTTTCATCGTGTTTTATGGTGATATTACCCTAGAAGAAGTTATTCGATAGACCCCTCGTCAGGGAATAAATTGGCATGAAGTACTTTCGTTATTTTGTTAGTTTTGGTAATTGTTATGGGATGCCTATTGTTGACATAGAAAATTACTTAGAGTGAATGAGTGGCTTTATAACTTGTGGTAGTATCTTTTAGAATTTGGGTGGAAGTGAGTTGGCTAGAGACTTCATAGAAGATTTCAAACTAACTAAAACTAGTATTTGTTGGTGTAACCTTTTGTCTTGAGTTGTGTAGGATTTTCGTAGTGGGTTTAATATGGTAGTTGGTGTTGTTATTTGTGACATGAGCAGTTATGAGGATTCAATTTTATTTTCTTTGTACCTTAGTAAGCTGTGGTGGATTACTTCCCAAGTTAAATTGTATATTTTTCAGGTGTGGAGCAAATTTTATAGTGATTGGATTAAAGTACTGAAAAGATTATTTTAATTAGAATTCTGAATCGAAAGTGTAGAATTATTTCTTTAGCAAGGGATGTGCATTAAATTTCCTTTGGCGAGATTTTATTGTAATTTGAGGTTAATCAATTTATTAACGATTCGGGAATTTTAGAGTCGTTTCAGTGTCAATCTTTACGGGTGTCTCATTGTGATTGGTTCGGGATACTTCTAGGGTGAGAGATAGAATATTCCGTTAATTGGCCTCAATAGCGGTAATAAAACTTGTTGATAAGTGAGTTGGTATAGTAAGAGTTGTTCAATTTGGGTTTGATCTCGTAGGTTACCGTAATATTAGTGTGATGTAGAATAGTATTTGTAAGGTATTGTCTGTTTTGTGACGGTTGACGGTCACTATTTGAGTTGGTGGTTAGTTCTTTTGAAGAGTTATTATTTTGTTTTGTTAAGGTCTCGGAGTAGTGGTAGTTATTTTGGCCTTGGGGTGCATTGTGCGTTAGGCGATGGAGATAGTTCGTTGAAGTTGGATTATCACCAATAAGGTATGGTGTCTTGGTATTCTGAGGAGTCGTTTTGCCAAAATTTTTGCTATGTTGGAGGAATTAGATCATATTTTGTTGCTTTGGGTTATCAATGTGAGTAGAAGAATCATTTAATGGTTTGTACTAGTAAGGGTTTATATGATCAATTGTGGTGCAAAGTAATGATTTGGTTCGTTACCGGTGTACTAGTGGTTGGCTCAGGTAGAGGTCAAAGAATTTTTTTGATGCAATGGTAAGTGTCTGAGTGAGTTTGTGGGTGACCGTAGAATGTATTACATTACTTGATTTTAATTTCGATGACGAAATTTCTTTAAGGAGGGTAGGTTGTAAAGACCCAAAATAAATAAATAAATAAATAAAAAGAAGTGTGGTGGTGGAAGATTATTTGAGAGGGTTGCTCACTTTCGGTGGAAGAAAATGATTAAAGAGAAAATAATGCACTCTCTTGTCTGTCTCTCGTGGGGTATGATGAGTAGGATGAGGGGTTTGAATATTAATATATCTCCTTCTCTCTCTTCTTAGTTGCAACTTTTTTTTTTCTCATAACTCATGAGCATTACACACAACAGCAGCATGTGGTTGGTATATTTATTTATATTATTTAGAGATATCATAGAGAGGCAAGTAGTGTGCATGAATTGAGGGAACCAAAACATACACATGCGCTGTCTATTTTACACTTTCGGTGGGTCTATTAGAAAACAAATTCAGCATCATTCTACTCCCTCTCTGGTCTTTTATTCAAAAGCAAGGTGGAGAATCATTATGGTGGAGGAAGTGGAGAGAAAAAAGAAACCAACTAATATATATATAATGTTGCTTTACAGCTACTCTAAACAAAACCCAACTAATATATATATATAATTGCTTTACAGCTGCCCACTAATGCTTGTCTGGTCATCGTCTTCTCTCTTATTCTCATCCCTTCTTGATGGTTATCTCACTCTTAACTTCTTCTTCTTCTGTTCGAATTTTATCTCTATCTCTCTCTCTTCAAGGCCATGAAGTTAAGAATGCAACAGCAGCGACTCTCTTCTTGTTTTCTCTCCGTATCGGTCGTATTCTCTCTCATGTGAAATCACGGAGAGCCACTGTTGCTCCACCGTCGTCGACTGCTGTGAACCACTGCAGATCACCACTCTCTCTCTCTGTGGTTCGGTTGATGAGGAAAATGTCATTCTCGTGAACACAAAGGACCTTGCGAAACACTCTCTCTCTCTCTCTCTCTCTCTGGGTGCGTGTGTTTGGTCTCTCTTCTATGTTGTAGGACTTGGCTGGGTACTCTGGACTTTGTCGGTTCTGTTGTTGCTTCTTCGCCACTAATTTACTGGCGGCTTCGACGGCCGACGAGACTTTCGTGGAGGCATGGAGGAAAGTGATCCCCAACATCAAACCCCCGAAGGCCCCTCTTGCCTTCATGACCCCTCGTCCTCCGACCCCATCTTCGATCCCCACCAAGTTCACTGTTAACTGTTAGGGAAAATATGTGATTCCCCACAAGTAAATCAATCAATGGGAATAAAAACTAATGCAGAAAAATTAAATCAAAAGCAACACAAGAATTTTACGTGGTTCTCTTAATGTGAGATACGTCCACAGGATCGAAATCCGATTCCACTATCAACCAAAAAGTTTCCAAACGATTACAAATGAGACACGAATGGTCTCACAAAACCACTATTAGGTAAATTCCAAATAATCACAAATAAACAAGAGGAAAGACCTCACCAAATAAATGAACAAAAATCTTCAAAACCAAAGTTGTAGAAGACCCAAAATAATCAACCAAAACAACTTCAAATCAATCCAATCAAAGATGCACTGGGACAATGTTCAAAATAGCCAAACCTTGTGTGGGGAAGTGGTTTGGAAATACTCTTCAGATCCTGGGAGACGCTAGTGATCCTCAGCTAGTCACCTGAAAAGATGCAAACACTCCGATCGGGGGTGCCGGAATTAGCACTTTGATGGACAAGTTAGTTCAGGCACTCAGGATAGCTTGTTTTCTAAGTTAAGTGAAGTGATTCTTGCATACCTTTCTAAATCTGTGGTTCTTGTATTTATACTTGCTTTTTGGGCCTCGGGGCCTGAGCCTACTTTTATCCCATTCCCCTTTTATTCATTCGGAGCTACTGACCTCCGTATATTCGGCCTTCCTAACGTATTTGGCGTCCTAGTGACGCAATATGAAGCCGAATAGTATTTGATTTCTTGGGTACGCATCTTCCGACTCTTCTACTTATTCGGCTCCCACAATTGCCCCCCAAGCACTTCACCAACGACAGTTGGCTGGAGTGCTTGGTTTTGAATATTGAAAAGTCAGAGCCAAAATTCGGCGGTTGGCCTCATCCTCATGCGGATATCTAAGCGCACCTTTTTCGGTTGTCGTGTCGACTTCCCGCCCCCTCGTACGTGTCTATTTATTGCGATTTAAAATTTTGACGTCCTTTCAAGTATATATTTTATGACACTCATCTCTGGATTGCCTTTTGAATCGTCCTTGCAACTCTCTTTTCTGATATCCTCGTTGTCCTTTGTAAGTTCTCTTTCTGGTTTATTCCTTCCTTGGCATATTTTCATAAACTGTAGGGTATGACGAAACATTTGAAAGACCTCCTCTCGTCAAATCGAATTGCTGGTTTTAAACGCCATTTCTTCATTCCTGATGATATCCGTCTGTCGCTTGTGGCAGACGACACTCTTGATATGGAGAGGGAGGACGAAACCATGATTGTCTTTCCTCTTTTGTCAATCGCAGAGGGTGGAGTCCGTTTCCCCCTTCACCCGTTTCTTAGGGCCGTGCTTCGCCATTGGGGTTTAATCCCTTCCCAACCCAATGTGAATTTCTTTAGAATCATAATGGGGGTTATAGCGCTCAACCGTCGCCTAAGAATTAACCTTGGCATTCCAGCCATCCGGCATTGTTATGCCTTGGCTAAGTCTTCTGGTCAGCACGGGCGTTTCTTCCTCAGGGCCAAGGATATCGACCATCAGCTGATTACTATGCTTTCCAGTTCTGGAAAACGAGTTGATGATGTTATGGTCGTTGTCCAGGATAATTGGGAATTTGGTGAAGGGGAGGATCACGTCGACCCTATTCCTAGACGGAGGGGCGAGCCAGGTGGCCGATTGCTTTCTCGCTTTTATTATTTGTTCATTTTTGTTGTAAAGCCTCTCCTTTGAAATGTTACAGCTTGGCTTGTGCAGGGAGCAATTTGAATAAAGTTCTGTCTTCAACTGACGACACCGTTCTTTCGGATATCGAAGTCGCGCTCAAATATTTCGGCCGTCGAAGTCTTTAGAAACAAGGGAGGGCGGCCCACATTCTGCTTCGTTACGAGCCGACATATACGACCTTCTCGGCGGCGGAAAATATCCCGGTTCCAGAGGGCAAAGATTCTATTGTCGCTCTTATTTTGTCCGACTTCAAAAACTTGAGGCAGGTTGGTTTTAAAGGGTCCGATTCGGAGCGGGATGTAGTTAATGCTACTGAATCAGATCAGTCCGAAACTGAGTCTGACGAGGTATTGAATTCGGCCGATCCCCCATCAACTTCAGGCCCGGGAGATCTTTCACTTGACGGCATTTTTCAATGCTTAGAGGGTCTTCCCACCGTAGATCCCGAAGACATGGCCGGGTTAAGCCTGACAAAACTTGCCAGGAAAGCGGATGCAGAAAGGTTGGCCGCGCGGCGAAGAGCGGAGGCCCTTCCATCTGAAGTACCACTGCCACTGAATCTCAATTCTCCCTGCCTGTTAGCGAATTAGAGTCCTTGCGCGTTATTGAGGTGGAAACGGCAGAAAATCGGAATGCCAAGTCTACTTTGGTCGTGCAGGCTGGCCAAGAAGTTGAGGCAGAGAAACGCCCTGCCGAGTTTGAGGCCGGCTCAGAAGAGCATGGCGGCAAACGTCCTCGGTTGGAGGGATCGAACGTGATCGATCCTTTTGTCATTCAAATTGATGATAAAAACATGCGGTTTCTTCCGATGCCGCTTAAAGATCCAGAAGTCGCATTCAGCTTGGCTACGTCCGTGTTGTTGCCGTCTGACAAAGAGGCTTTTCGGGTGGAAACGGATTTGAATGCGACAGCATTGGCCGCCCAATCGGCACTTTTAGTACATATTCGAACTTAGCTTCACTTCATCCAAATACCGTTGAAGTTATGGTTTTAAATTCTTGTTTTGCAGACCGTCGGATGGATAGCCGATATGGGCCGTCGCCATCGCGACGCCATTAAACAGATTGGTCGTTTACTCAAGGAACTTGAAGGCCAGAGGAGAAGGGCCGAGGTCGAAGCTTTGAGGGTGAACAAGGAAGCATCAAGGGCCGATGTCGAGATGGAGAAAGCTCATAGCGCGGATCAATTGAGGTCGGATGCCGAGAAGAAGGCGGACGCGAGCAAAGATGCGCTCAAATTGGCCTAGAAGGCAATCTCCAAACTGGAGGCTGAGTTAGCTAAAATGAAGGCGGCGAAGCAAATGACTCATGATCTTCCAAAGTATTCGAGGTCGAAAAATCTTTGGACTCGCCGAGTACGTGGACCAAGTCCCCAAGTTTGAAAATCCGGGATTCAAACATGGCTGGCAAAAAGCCCTTGCTGCTGCTAAAGCTTCATTGATTATGCCGATACCATATGAGCAAGTGGATGTTGAGCCATTGGAGTCTGATTCCGATGGCTGATCTGGGTGACTGACAGTTTTTAGGGTCTCGAATGTATTTTCAGTTTTTAATTTGGTATTTTTCATGTATTGCTACAGTCATACTTGTTTTTTGTTAAGCATTTTCATGCGGGCTTGTAGCTTTTTGTTTAGCAATTTGCATATATAGAATTTCATGAGTTGTGCTCAACTTGCTCAGGAAAAATGTTGTTGATGAAAAATAATAGTGCTTTGGTTATGGTTAGTTCGGTTGCTTAGCTTAGGTATTTGGCTGACCATATCAACAAATCTGCCCTTGCCTTAGTTAGGGCGCGAGCTTGGGAAGCCAAATGGGCTTAACTCGTAAATTTGGCCGAGCCTGATTGGTCGGCGCTATGCTAGAAAACATAGTGACGGATCAATAAATCGCCTTGCCTTGGCGAGCTTAGGAAGCCGATTGGGCCTAACTCGATTTGAGGCCGATTGATTGGCGCTTGTGCTTGAAAACATGGCCGACCATATCAATAAATCTGCCCTTGCCTTGGCCAGGGCGCGAGCTTGGGAAGCCGATTGAGCCTAACTCAGGCTGGCTGAGGCACTGATTGATCGGCGCTTGCGCTTGAAAACATGGCCGACTAGATCAATAAATTTGCCCTTGCCTTGGCCAGGGCGCGAGCTTGGGAAGTCGATTGGGCCTAACTCGGGCTGGCTGAGGCACAGATTGATCGGCGCTGGCGCTTGAAAACATGGCCGACCAGATCAATAAATCTGCATTTGCCTGGGCCAGGGCGTGAGCTTGGGGAGCCGATTAGATCAATAAATCTGCCCTTGCCTGGGCTAGGGCACGAGCTTGGGGAGCCGATTAGGCCTAACTCGTGGGCTGGCTGAGGCACAGCTTGATCGGCGCTTGTGCTTGAAAACATGGCTGACCAGATCAATAAATCTGCCCTTGCCTGGGCCAGGGTGTGAGCTTAGGGAGCCGATTAGGCCTAACTCGTGGGCTGGCTGAGGCACAGCTTGATCGGCGCTTACGCTTGAAAACATGGCCGACTAGATCAATAAATCTGCCCTTGCCTGGGCCAGGGCGCGAGCTTTGGAAGCCGAATGGGCCTAACTCGTAGGATGGCTGAAGCACAGCTTGATTGGCGCTTGCACTTGAAAACATGGCCAACTAGATCAATAAATTTTCCCTTACCTTAGCCAGGGCGCGTGCTGGCCCAGCTCGTGGGCTGGACAATTGTCATCCAACTGTTGACATTTGGGGGTACCGACGTTGCCTCGGGAGAGCTGCATACATTGAAGGATAAATATGGCAGGTGCACGCCAGAGGCCCTACTTATTTCCATTTAGGCAATTTGGGAGGGACGAAGATTGACTGAATTAGACGCCGCAATGAGTCGTAGTAGCGAGCCTGCGCGTACGGGAAGAAGATCGTCCAAGGATCGGGAAACACAGCAGCCCCTTAGTTATCAAAGTAGATCGCCCCGAAAGGACAGGCAACAACGGGGAAATTCTCTGCACTTGCGTCTGGAAATTGAGCTTGACACGACGCCACGACCGTTGAGTTTTGCGGTGTCTGTGAGGAAAAGACCAATGACGGAGGCGGATTCTATCGTTAAAGAACCAGATGTGGCAGTCGAGTTCGCTCGACAGATATTCCCGCCGGAAGTCCAACAATCAATGGTCGGATATCGAGATTTCGAAGTATTTCGAGATGGCATACATGGGGCCGTGAAAAGACTATATACTGCTTACGAAGTCGGCATGCGTCTGCGAGAAGTGCGACGTGAGAGTGAGAAAAAGGACAAAAGGAATTGCAGTCTGGAGATTCACATGGAAAAGGTTGAACGTGAGCTTCGGCAGCTGAAGAATGTTCAAACGAGCGCGTCGGTGGCGGCCGATCAATCTAAATTGGTTGTTGCGGAGAGAATGGCCCAACGGACCTCGGGTTATGAAAAGGGGTTTTAGGACGGCCTGAGGGTCGGGATAGAGAAGACCAAACAGGACCTTGCCAAGGAGGTCTGCCGATGTGAAAATCGTGGATTCAAGCACGGTTGGATCAAGGTCCTTCAAACCGAGAAAGCTCTCGAAGCCGTGGGCATTGATTCGGCCTCGCCCCTATACCATCACTACTACTTACCCTACTTCGATTTTGAAATTGAGAAGAGCGACGACGAGGGTGCCGAATGAATAGACTTTGGAACGCGAGAAGACTTCGCGCCGAATAAATAGAATTTCTTTTATTTTCAACGTTTGTATTTGGTCCTGAAATGTTATGTGCTTAATTAATCGTATTATTTCAACTTACTGGCAAGTTTTATATCGCGCGGCGTAAATGTTTAAACATGCATTGACCGGCTTATATTAAGAACGATTCTTAATGAATATTTATTTGGCCAATGAAGTGGTTCGAATGCATCTCTCAAAAAGGCCAATCGTGATATCCACGAAGGGTGCTCCGAATCTAGAGTCTTAATCAGCCCTAAGGTGTTATGCACCAAAGAGGGCTCCGAATCCGGAGGCTTTGGCCAATCGTGATATCCACGAAGGGCGCTCCAAATCCGGAGTCTTTGTTGGCCCTAAGGTGTCATGTACCAAAAGGAGCTCCGAATCCGGAGGCTTTGGCCAATCGTGATATCCACGAAGGGCGCTCTGAGTCCGGAGTCTTAATCGGGAGTCTTTGTTGGCCCTAAGGTGTCATGTACCAAAAGGGGCTCCGAATCCGGAGGCTTTGGCCAATCGTGATATCCACGAAGGGCGCTCTGAGTCCGGAGTCTTAATCGGCCCTAAGGTGTCATGCACCAAAGGGGGCTCCGAATCCGGAGGCTTTGGCCAATCGTGGTATCCACGAAGAGCGCTCCGAATCCGGAGTCTTTGTTGGCCCTAAGGTGTCATGCACCAAAGGGGGCTCCGAATCTAGAGGCTTTGGCCAATCGTGATATCCACGAAGGGCGTTCCGAATCTGGAGTCTTTGTTGGCCCTAAGGTGTCATGTACCAAAAGGGGCTCCGAATCTGGAGGCTTTGGCCAATCGTGATATCCACGAAGGACGCTCCGAATCCGGAGTCTTTGTTGGCCCTAAGGTGTCATGCATCAAAGGGGGCTCCGAATCCGGAGGCTTTGGACAATCGTGATATCCACGAAGGGTGCTCCAAATCCGTAGTCTTTGTTTTGGCCCTGGAGGGCTTAATCGGCCCTTGTCAATCAAGGCTTGGAAGCGAGCTTGAGAAAATGAGAAACTTTGTATTGCAAAGGTGTAATATGTACAAGTATCAAGCCCACAAGTCGGGTCAATGATAGAATTTTCGTAAATGTGTTGAATTCCAAGGCCGTGGCAGGCTTCTTCCTGATATGTCTGAGAGCCAATATGCCCCTGTTCTTGCGATGGATTCTATCTGATAGGGGCCGTCCCAGTTTAGACCCAATTTTCCATCGACCGGTCTCCGGTCAGCTGGAAGTACCTTCTTTAGGACAAACTCTCCTGGCGTGTATCGGCGCAACTGAACTCACTGATTATAGGACTTGGCGAGCTGCTGCTGATACCGTGCCATGGATGCTAGGGCGCGGTCTCTTCGTTCTTCGATTAGAATCAGATCTAGGGCAAGCATCATGTCGTTTCGGCCCATATCAAAAACTTGCGATTTAAGAGTTGGGAGGCCGATTTCCAGGGGTAAGATTGCCTAGGTTCCAAAACATAGAGGAAACGGAGTTTCTCCAGTGGATCTTCTCGGCGTAGTACGATGAGCCCACAACACACTCGGCAATTCTTCGACCCATTTGCCTTTAGCTTTTTCCAGCCTCTTTTTGATGCCGTCCAAGATGGATTTATTAGAGGCTTCGGCTTGACCATTGTTTTGGGGGTAGGCCGGTGTCGAGAAGTAAGGCCGAATGCCATATTTGCTGCATAACTCTCGATATACGCCACAATCGAACTGGGTGCCATTGTCTGAGATAAGAGCTCTCGGGATGCCGAATCGTGTTATGATGTTTCTTCATACAAAGTGTTTAATGTCGGCATCTCGTATATGTGTTAAAGCCTCCGCTTCGACCCATTTTGTGAAGTAGTCTATCGCGACGATTAAGAATCGCTTGTTTCCTGGGGCCCTGGGCAATGGTCCCACGATATCAACTCCCCGCTGAGCAAACGGCCAGGGGCTGGTGATAGAGTTCAACCCTTTGGCAGGCAGATAGGTTAATGGGGAGAACTTTTGACACTGTTCGCATTTTTTTACATAACTCTCTGCGTCAGCTCTCATTGTCGGCCAATAGTATCCCTGTGTTATAGCTCGATGGGCCAGGGAGCATCTGCCGGAATGGACACCACAACTGCCCTCGTGTATTTCTGTCAGAAGTTCCTCCACTTTGTCGGGGTGCACGCATTCTAAGTATGGACCAGAGAGGGACTTTTTGTAAAGCCCTCCTTGTGGATCCAGGTAATATCGCAGGGCTTTATTTCGCAGCTTGTGTGCTTCTTTTTTGTCCTCTGGGAGTTGTTCAGAAGAGAGGAATGCAGCAATGGGGTCCATCCAGCTTGGTGCGGATTCTATAATGTTGACATGGATTTCCTCTGAAGGGCCAATACTCGACTCCGGGACGAAACCTACTTCGATGGTCCGTTTGATCTCGGAATTAATGGCAGAGGCTAGACACGCCAAGGCATCCGCGTGTGTGTTCTGGTCGCGTGTTATTTGGTTTAGTTCGTGATGGTCAAATTTTGCCAGCAAGAAATTGGCCATTTTCATGTAGGCCAACATACGGTCTTTTCTTGCCGCGTACTCCCCTTTTAGCTGATTGATTACCAATTTTAAATCACAAAACACAAGCAGACGCCGAGCGCCAAGAAGGTGCGCATTCCGCAGACCGGCTAGAAGGGCTTCGTATTCGGCTTCATTATTTGATGCTTCGAAACCAAGCTTGACGGCCTGCTCAATTACTGCGCCGTCTGGAGACATGATTACAACTCCGGCACCACTGCCCTTTTGGTTAGATGATCCATCACAGTATAATTGCCAAATATCCCCGACATAAATTCTCCAGTTCGGCTTTGGTAGAACTTCAGTCTTTGGTCGAACTTCATCAAGTTTGAGGTTGGCAAGCTCGTCAGTGAATTCAGCAACAAAGTCGGCCAACACCTGCCCCTTGATTGCGGTTTT
Organism: Camellia lanceoleosa; assembly: GCA_025200525.1. NCBI lineage: Eukaryota > Viridiplantae > Streptophyta > Magnoliopsida > Ericales > Theaceae > Camellia > Camellia lanceoleosa. Next base: position 125,835,494 of record CM045770.1, on the reverse strand, counting down.
AGGTAAAAACTGAATGTCGTATTGGCCGAGTTCAAGAGCCCATTTTGAAACATGTCCCGATACTTCTGCACTCCGTAGTACTGACCGAAGGGGATAATCTGTTAGCACCCCAATGCTATGTCCCTGGAAGTAATGCATCAGTTTTCTTGCTGCCATGACTAGGGCTAAGATGAGTTTTTCCAGCAGAAGGTAGCATGTTTCGGCATCAACCATTGCCTTGCTCACATAATACACTGGCCATTGCTTCCCGTCCTCCTTTTTTAATAGTACGGCACTAACGGCCCTATCGAAAACTACAAGATATAGGATGAGCGGGTCACCAGCGGCGGGTGTTGTCAAGAGAGGTACTGAGCGGAGGTAGGTCTTGAGGCCGTTGAAGGCTGACTCACATTCGGCGGACCATTTAAAAGCCTTGCCCTGCCGTAGTGTCTGGAAGAATTGTCGGCAGCGATCTGTAGATCGGCTGATGAACCTGTTGAGTGCAGCGGTCATCTCCATCAACTTTTAGACTTCTTTTACTGAACGGGGGGAGCCAAGTTCCAAGATTGCTGTGACTTGCCTCGGGTTGGCTTCGATTCCTCGGTGATTAATGATGTAACCCAGGAATTTGCCAGAGCCAATTCCAAACGCACACTTGGAAGCGTTCAGTTTCATTCTGTATTTGCGTAAGATACTGAATGTCTTCTCTACATCGTCTATGTGATTCTGTTCTTCTTTTGACTTGACCACCATATCGTCGATGTATACTTCCATAGTGTGGCTGAGTTGCTCTTTGAACATGGCGGTGACCAGTCTTTGGTAGGTTGCCCCTGCATTCTTCAGCCCAAAGGGCATAACTTTGTAGCAATAGGTTCCTCTTAGGGTGAGGAAGGCAGTTTTGTCCTAATCATCTGGATGCATGGCAATTTGATGGTAGCCTCTGTAAGCATCGAGGAAGCTCATGCGTTGGTGACGTGCCATCGTATCAACAAGCTGGTCGATTCTGGGTAGAAGAAAACAGTCCCTGGGGCAAGCTTTGTTCAGATCCGTGAAGTCGACACACACTCGCCAAGTCCCATTTTTCTTCTTCACCACCATTGTATTGGAGAGCCACGTAGGGTAAGTGACCTCTCTAATTGCCCCGGCGTCAAGCAGTCTGTTTACCTTCTCAACAACGACGGCAGTGTGCTCCGCGGCTAACCGTCGGCCTTTCTGAATGATCAGCTTACAATTCGGATCGAAATTTAGATGGTGCTGTGAAACTGACGGGTCTATTCTCGGCATCTCGTACGGAGTCCACGCAAAGACGTCAAGGTTGTTGAGCAAGAAAGAGATCAGCTGCTGCCTGTCGGCCTGATTCAGAGAGGCGCCGATCATGAAGAACTTTTATGGGCTTCCATCAATGTCAACTCGGTCTAAATCCCCTGTGGCCTTCTCATTTGGATACCGCCCAACGTCATCCAGGATCTCCCGATTCGGCACCTCAATGGAGTTTACTTGCAGTTCCTTTGGCGTTCTGGCGGCAAGGAGATAACATGCTTGCGCCGATTTCTAGGATCCGCAAATTTGCTCAATGTCGTGTTCTGTTGGGAAACGTAGCAATTAATGATAGGTGCTTGGGACGGCCTGCAAGGTATGCAACCACGATCGCCCCATGATGAGATTGTACGGCGATGGCAGCCTAACGACAAAGAATTTCACGCCCACCGTTCTGGAACCTGCCCGAACGGGTAATCTGATTTTTCCCAATGGGTACTCTGGGGTGGCATTGAAGCCGAATAGTGGATAAGGAGCCGGAGTTAGGTCTGACTTGTTGAATCCGAGTTTGGTGAAGGTTTTATAATACATAACCTCCGAGGTACTGCCCTGGTCGATAAGAACGCGTTCGACGATGAACCGGTTTACGCGTAGCTCAACAGCCAACGGATCGATGTGAGGGAGTGTTACACCGATCAGATTAGAATCGTCAAAGGTGATACTTGGCGTTTCTCGGGGCCGCTTTGCTGGCGTGAGTTGCTGTTGGGGGCCTAGATGTGATTGGATCGCATGCACGGCCGTGGCTAGCGGTGTCAGATATCATGTGGACGGTGTCAGCGGAAATGCATCCTTCGGCGGTGTGTTTCGACCACACCTCCCGGACGATCGGGAGGCGCTCGTCCTTTGCCAACTCCTCAAGACGATCTGTTGAGGCGTAGCAGCAGTCAGTTTCTTGCTGTCGAGCTGGAGATCGTCGATCATCTGCCTTCGGGGGTCGCTCAGAAGCCTGGCGCACCGTTTGTTTGGATTTTGCTATTGCCGAGGCCAGATCGCGATGAAGGCGTTCATTCTCAGCGATGATGTTGTCCAACCTCTGTTTGGTTTGCCTAGCTTGTGCCATGGTCGCTTGTATTGTCTTTTGCGTTGGGTTTGAATATGAGCAGAGGTCCAAGGCAAGTCTTACTGCGATGGTTTTTGGTCCAAGCGAGTTTGCTGGAATGAGGTCATCTCTTTGTGCGGTCTCGTCAATGGCTATCGGAGGATCTTCAGTCACGCCTGCCATGGATGTATTTCAGTATTTCCACAGACGGCGCCAATTGTGGGGAAGTGGTTTGGAAATAGGCTTCAGATCCTAGGAGACGCTAGTGATCCTCAGCTAGTCACCTGAAAAGATGCAAACACTCCGGTCGGGGGTGCCAGAATTAGCACTCCGACGGACAAGTTAGTTCAGACACTCAGGATAGCTTGTTTTCTAAGTTAAGTGAAGTGATTCTTGCATACCTTTCTAAATCTGTGGTTCTTGTATTTATACTTGCTTTTTGGGCCTCGGGGCCTGAGCCTACTTTTATCCCATTCCCCTTTTATTCATTCGGGGCTATTGACCTCCGTATATTCGGCCTTCCTAATGTATTCGACGTCCTAGTCACGCAATATGAAACCGAATAGTATTTGATTTCTGAGGTATGCATCTTCCGACTCTTCTACTTATTCGGCTCCCACACCTTGAAATCAATCAAATCTTCCAATTAACAGAGAACAAAGCCACACTCAAACCAAACCACACTGAAGATTGAATTAATTTGTAGCCGCTACTGCTGCGCCTTACACCGGGACAAACAAAGACAATCTATATTATTAAATTTTGGGCTTTTTTATTAAAACCCTAATTGTAACCAAATTGAATTAGGACTCCACAAATCAGATATAATATATAAAAATATATTATAACTAATACCAAACCAAATTAAACTCTTTTAATAAATCAATTAGGTCCCACACTTCAATAAAGAAGTATACCCAACATCAACTTTGTTCTTCCCTACTCATCTGAGCTTTCCACCAAAGAGGTGCATTGTTTGGGGAGGGGAAACAAACTAGGTAATTGGGATTTTATGTTGCCATAGGTTAGTTAGTTGGTGAGATTTTGTGTTGCCAGCCCATTGCCTTATACCATTTCCTCTTAATATTCGTCCTTTTGAGTTTGAAGAATATTAAGTCATGAATTGTGGAAACTGGGTCTATTAATAGAAGGCCAGGCTTCAATGACTAGTGCTGACTTGGTTAGGTCTTCTTTCATTTTTGGCTAAGGTTTGGATTGGAGCTCGAAATGGGCACCCCAGTAAATATTATTGTAGGTTCTCATGTCTGGGTTGAGGACCCAGTAGAAGCTTGGATCGATGGACAAGTAGTGGAAATTAATGCAGCAGAAGCTGAGATCGAGATTGTCAATGGGAAGAAGATTGTTGCAAAGTTATCAAAATTATATCCGAAGGATACGGAAGCTACTGCTGCTGGAGTTGACGATTTGACTAAACTATCTTATTTGCATGAACCTGGAGTCTTGCAGAATTTGAAAACTAGATATGAACTCAATGAAATATATACTGCCTCATTTTTATGATGCTCACATGATATAGTTATGTTGATAACAACAAATGGTATGAATCCAAAGTGAAGAGCTTGGTGAGAGCAACATTTTGATCGGTGGAGATCAAAATCCGTCAAAATCGAAAATTTGGATTTTTGCGTGTTTTCTCATCAAACTTGAGGTAGGGATTTTCTTTGAGTTATATATATATATTTGCAAGATCTAGATGATTTTCGAAATCATCCTTTGATTTGTTCTTTTTTGAAAATGGATTTTTGTTGATTCAAGAAGATGAGTGATTTTGAAAGTGGTTTACTTTCTTGTTTTTTTTAAAATGAAAATTGAGGGTTTTGGACTATGTTGGTAAAAGAAAGATGTTTTTGGTGAGATCTTCTCGAATATTTGAAAATGGTTGGTTTTTGTGAGAAAACCTAGAAATTGGGGATTTTAAAAGAGATTGAAAATCCATGGGTAATATTGTTATATTTATTTTTGTGTGCCAAAATAAATGATGTTTAGAAAATTTATTATTTATATTTGTATAAATAATTAATTTTGTGGATTATCAGGATTGCTGTTCATTTTAGAAATGATTATTCAGAATGTTAATATAGTCTTGAAATGACTAAATTTTTTAGAATACTTGAGAAGAGAAAATTGTGTTTATTCCTTAGATGATGAATTGGAATAAAAGTAATTGTGTTCATCTTGTGAAATTGACATATCATTTCATTTCATTACATTAGACTTTGAAGGTTGATTTGAAAACGTGCATTGAGAAAAGAATGTTGAGAAATAAGTTTTCATGAAATGGTGTTGAGGTAAATATGTTGGTAAGTCTTGATAGGTGGTGTAGATGATATTGAATAAGTTGGCCTGCGGGTCCGGGGTGAAAGACCAAAAAATCCGCGCGGATAGGTGTCAAGCCTTCCGGTTAATACCGGTAAAAATGACAATTTGGTAGTACTTGTATAGTCTACTTGCAGACACCAACCTAGGGATTACCAGAGACGTATTTACCACCCTTGAAATAAATTGTTAAGTTTTGAACAATTGAAATTGCATGACATCATTGAGCATGATGATTTTCAAAAGATGAAAATGTAATTTATCTTCAAAAAAGGCATAGCATGGCATGTGCATTTCATCTTTTGAGACTTGTATAAAATATATATATACTTTGTTAAGAATTTTCTACTGGGCTTTATGCTCACCCTATGGGATTTTTGTGCAGGAAAAGATGTGGTGATTCCACCCAACTAGGGGCGTGGAAGTATGTGTGTTGGGAGTACAATGCTCTCATTTTGCGTGTCTCTATCTTGCAAGCCAAGGGTTGTATTTGTTTGGGTTAGAATAATCGATTTGTGTAACCGGGCCTTAGCCTTGGAAACTTGTAAACCCATGAGGGTATTTATTTGTTCTATGTTATTTTGATTTGAAGTAAATGTATTATCATTTGGTCATGAAAATTGGGGCATTACACCCGCCCTAGGCCCAAGCCCAAGCCAACTCCAATTTGGGCCTCAAGCCTAGGCTTGGTTCTGACGGGCCTTTTCTTCTTTTTTTTTAGGCTATAAAGTAAAATATATTGAACATCTTGACAGAGAAAAAAATGATAACATTTTAAGAATAATTGTTATTTTAAAATGAAATGAAATATTATAAATTTATATCATTACGTAAAATAAATATAGCTGATTGATGATGGTAGAGAATTGCGCCACTATAGGTCAAGTATATCCCAATTAGGTTGAAACTTTGACACCTACTAGCCTACCGATCATTTGCATTATATTCCACCTCAATAATCTAATAAAAACATTATGTAATTAAATAGTGAAAAAAAATGTTGATCAGTCGTCAGAGGAGTTGGACTATTCATCTAAGGTGCCTAATGATATATCATCAAAATCACCTTGAATTATCTCATTTTCACTACAATCTTGTCTTCTTGTAAGCGCATGCATATGATCTCTCGATATTATAAGTGCCTCAACCATTTCTGGTGAAAGTCTGTTGTAGTAATCGCTCAACACATGTTCAACTGTACTAAAAGCTATTTCAGCAGCCACTGTAGAAATAGAAACGGTTGTGTATCGCAGACCATTTGTGAAAACATAATCTACATTGTTTCATTTTGTTTTCACCAATCCAAAATATTAAAATCATCTTCATCATCAATAGGTGGGTTATCCAAATAACGTTGTAATTCAGAGCTACTCATACTTGTATTTTGAGTTTTTTTTTTTTTTTTTTTTTGCTAAATAAACTCTTAATCTTCCACCTCCAGATGATATTGGTGTAGTGCGTGTAGGTCTATTCATAAGTACATCATCCTTATATTTTTCAAATAACTTTTTGCATGTTTGCATTATAGAGACAAATTATTTTTTATCATCCAAATAACTTCTAAAAATTCTTGTAAACTAGTTTTTTTATACCTACGTGTCGCATGCCCAGAGGGTACTTGAGCGCGCTAAATAGTTCGGACCTTCGATTTCTTTGATCTAGTCTCACGAGTGCAATGTGAAACATAGATGAGAGTCCAAATCCAGCAACTTTTATAGAAAATCCATTTTATTGCAAAATCATTGTTAGAAATGGACTACATCACCAGATCTTAGAGTCGCCACCTAATATTTTGAGAAAATTAGAAACTCATGACTCGTGCCAAGGTCACTGTTTGTCGTAACCAAAGATGTCTTGGTTTGGAACCTTAGGTATGAGAGGGGAATGTCATTAATTGAGCACCATTGCTCACCCGATCAAAAGATTGACCTCTACTAAACCATGATATGAATTTTATTGACTTTATATGTTTATATTCTGATTATTTAATAATCTAAAAATTACTATGTGAATAAACAAGTATAGACTATGTCATTCATTTTGAAACGTTTGATTTTATGCATTTTTGAAAAAGGTTTTGAAAATGTGCAACTTTGAGGGAATTAAGTTCTCAAGCATAAAATCAATACTATCCCAAATTGAATGACACAACCTACATCCATCAGCATTCATAGAGATATATCATTTAAGCAAGTAGCTGCATTGTAGGATGCTTGACATAATAAAATCAAACACACAGAAGCGGGATGCTAAAACATAAACACTCGCATAGTATTTACTAACGTCCTGCGGGAAACTACAAAAGAAAGTTAGTAAAATATGTATAATACTATATACGAAATCCTAATACAATACATACAATCACACAAACACACACACAAATCGGCTAATCATACATGACATGTGAATCATTTCAAGACAAGAGGTATCGCACAAAATCACATAGAAATTAATTAAACCTACAAATACAAATGAGCCGAATTTTAATGCATAAAATATGAGTGCAAAACATGGATATGATAAAAAAAAATAAAACATGATGCTTATTTACAAATATAAAGAACAAATAAATGAAAAAGAAACAGGGGCAGCGGCGGGAAAGAGGAATTATTACAATACTAAATAATTATAATACTGAATAAAAGATGTGGGTTTGGAAATTATTACAACAAAGAACTATCTAACTTAAATATAAGTTGAATCTAACAAATAATAATAATATAATATAAACAAACATAATAACAATAATAATATGATAAAAAAATATATACAGTTGTTTACTAGAAGCTTGAAATAATGACTTCATAATACATTTTACAAAATAAATATTTTCTCCAGGTTGAAAGGGTATTTGACAATTCGATGAGTTCTCTCATTTTTTCCCTCTGCCTTTCCTTTTGACTGAGGAGGTCTTTTATAGAGAGAGCCAATGACTGTGCTTCATGTGATCTGATAAGAGAGAGCCAATGACTGTGCTGCATGTGATTTGATAAGAGAATCTAACTAGAAAGTAGCATGTGAAGGCACATGTGTGCTGTCTACTGCTTTCGATACTGCTTTTGGTGATTGATTGAGTGACTGAGGGGTGTTTTGGGAAAATGGTTAAAAGCTGGCTTTTTAGCTTTTTTTGGCTTTTTGGCTTTTTTTGTGAGAGATGAAATGGGTTAAAAGATAGGAAGTGGCTTTTAACTTCCAAAAGAGGGCTAATGTACATGGGTGTTGTCCGCTACTTTATTTGTGAATAGTGAACAATAAAATTGACTTTTTTCACTATTCATGAATAGTAAAATTGACTTTATTTCACTATTCATGAACTGGTTTAATTCTTTTATTTCTGGAGGAGCTAAGAATTTGTGATGTCACAAGTCTTGGACTTGCGCAGTATTGCGTAGTAAGTTAGTCTGCTTTACTTTCAGCATTTTGATTATCATATTGGGTTGTTGAAATTTTTATTTTTTGCTCTTACATAACCCGTCTTAACATTTCCAAGTTAAAATTTTGAGTTTTGGGCATTCAAACTTGTTTTGGGATGTGAAATCAATTTCTAATTTTTTTGGGTAAAACCACTCGTGTGGATGTGGAAACCACTTGAACGGAATCACATAGGGGTTTTCTGGGTAGAAACCGCTCGTGCGGATTTTGGATTCTGCTCGAGTGGATTTTGTGAAAAAAAAAATTCTGGATTTTCTCTAGAGCAAACCGCCCGTGGAGCATCAAAATCCGCTCGTGTGGATTTCAACGAGTCTATCTCGAATTTTGAGCACTTTTCCTCAAAACTGATGCCAAAAATGTGTTTAGGATACTTTTTCACTTCTCTCTCTATACTTATCTTTTCTCTTCATTCTCTCTACAAACACACCTAAATCCAAACTTCTCTCTAACATTTAGCAAAAATCTTTAAGAATTTGAGAGGGCTTTTTACACCAAATTGGAGAGGGCGACGAGGATTACGTTTATACCGATTGAATTGAGTTTTCATCAACGTTGAGCTTTAGGGCTTTTATCTCCTTCCTCTCCCAAGCTTGAGGTAGGGACATTCTTAGAGTTATATATATGTTTTTGTAAGTTTATGCGTGTTTGGAGTATTTCTTGCATATTTGGGCCATGGTTAAATGATATTAAGAGTGGATTTTCTTTACTTTTCCCAAAGCTTTTGAAAGTATGAGCTATGTTCTAAAGTGTAGGTGTTGTTTTGGAAAAATCTTTTAAAAAATGGAACAAAAACCTAGTTTTGATAAAAAAAAAAAAAAAAAAAAAAAAAAAAAAAAAAAGAAAACCCTAGAATTTGGAGATTTTGGGAAAAAGTTGAGATATTGTGAAGTTCATGCTTGATAAACGGTCATGTGAATAAATGATGGAGAAATTTTTATTGTTGTATCGAATGAGGAATTTCATGGAGGAATGAGAATTGTTAATTTTGAAGTTTTATGGATAGCTTATTGTTAGTTTGTCTTGGAAAGACCAAGTTTAGAAAATGATTATTAATATGTAGAGAATACATGTATGTTAATTTTGTTATATTATCTCTTAGAAATATATTATGATGTTATATTGATAAGAGATATGGGAATTTGATCACAATGGAGGATTGTTTGGTGGAATTGAAAATGGAACTATATTAATGCATTATTACATTTTGCATTGCCATTCCATTTAATCATTGTTACAATTAATTTTGAATCTTGCATTGGAAAATTATTGCTTTGAGAAATGAATTGTTTTGTGAAACAAGATCATTTGATTTGAAATAAATACGTTGGTAAGTCTGGATAGGGGGTGTAGTTGATATTGGTTAAGTTGGCCTAAGTATCCATGGTAAAAGACAAAAAACATGTGCAGAAGAGATACCACATGCCTTCCAGTTAGCAACCGATAAAGTGGCAATTGGTAGTGCTTGATATGCCTACTTGCAGACATTAACCTAGGGATTACCTGAGTCATATTTATCACCCCTTGAACTATATTGAAGTTATTGAATTGTTGTTATTTCAAATTGCATTGTGCACAAGATTTTCAAAAGATAGAGATATTGTTTTGAGCATGACATGGCATGTGCATTCATCTTAGGAGATTGTGTAAAATGTATATACTTTTTTAAGACCTTCCTACTGGACTTTGTGGTCACCCTATGAAATTTTGTGCAAGAAAAGATGTGGTGATTCCGCCGAGTTAGAGGCGTAGAATGTATATTTTGAGGGCACAAAATTCTTTTCTTTTGTTGTAATTATTATTGACAAGCCAAGGGTTTTACATGTATGGGTTTTGATTACCATTTTTGTATAATCAGACAGAAGCCTTGGAATTTGTAACCCTTAAGGGCATTGAATTGTACTTGACTATTGTACCACATGCTAGAGATTTATATTCTAGAAATGTTGAATGGATAATCGCATGTGTAATACTTTTGTAAATCTCAAAGAGTTTAATAAATACAAACATTAGAGATTTGTTGATGATGTCAATGATGAGGCTTTATATTCCTTATATATTATGCAATGGAAGCTATTAATTGGGAAACAAGATCATGTTGTTAGAAGATGATGAGTCTATTTGTGTTAATTTCTTTGGGGTGTTACAAAATTTGAAAATTACTTTTTGACCAATGGCTTGGGTTGTAATACCATGATTATTAGTAGTGAATGAGTATAATAAATAAATAAATGGGATACCTAAAATGACTTTATCAGTCATATTTTGTACTAGAACAAATGATGTTTTAAAACAAACATTCTTTTGACAAATATGAACTTTAGGTAATTTATATTTAATATGCATTTGACTGCCATTAGCTGAGCTTAATTGTTCATTTGTTTTATGATAGTATTTAGTAGGGATTAAGCCTTCTTGAATATAATTAAGATCAACGCCTGTATCAATTAAGGCTATGACTTCCATTTCATAATCATTTATTACTAGTTTTATTTTTGAATGTCATTTTTGGATATTTATTTTATTAATTATGTTTAATCGGTTATTTTCTTGATTATTTTCTTCACTGTTAGATTTATTGGAATGATTATAAAAAATTACATGATTTGGAGTATTACTAGATTCATCAGAGGATGTATCAGTTTTACTTTCAAAATCATTAAGATTTTTATTGATTTTTAATATAGCAATTTCGTCTTCTAAAGATTTATCTTTAATTTTTAATTCTTTAATAGTTAATCTAATTTGATTAATTTCATTTTGTAAATCGTGTAGAGTTATTTCTTTATGTTTATCTTTTCTAAATCTTTCTAAAGTAGTTGTTATACTAATAATTGATTTATTTGTAGAAGGTTTGGTACTCTTTCAATCAATCAATTTATTAAATCAAAAAACTAAATAGTTACAATTTCTCAAAGAAGAAGTCAAATATAAAAGAATTGAATCTCAATTAACTAATCCCATTTTTATTGAAAAAATTTAAAAATCACTTAGAGAAAACTATTTGTTCTACTCTTCCTAGTACTTTTTGGCATAGGAAAAAACATGTAGTCACTCTTCCTTATGTCAAAGACAAATGAAAAATACATTCCTATTAAATCCAGACCAATTCAAATAAACGTTGAATTAATGGAAATGTGTAAAAAAGAAATTTATGATTTACTAAAAAATAAAATCATTAGTAAAAGTAAATCCCCTGGTCATGTCCAGCTTTCTATGTCAATAAAAATGTTGAACTTGAACATGGCATTCCACGATTAGTAATTAATTATAAACCATTAAGACCAGCTTTCTATGTCAATAAAAATGTTGAACTTGAACATGGCATTCCACGATTAGTAATTAATTATAAACCATTAAATAAAGTTCTAGAATGGATTAGGTGTCTAATCCCTAATAAAAAAAATTGATTAAAAGACTTAATCAAGCATTCATCTTTTGTTGTGATCCCGGTTTCGATCCGTCTTTCATGTTTTGCCACTCGACTGGGCCGGTTGGGGGTCGAGCTACCCGGTCAGCTCACGGGGGTCCAGGGGGTAGCACCCATTGGCGGGTCCAATGGTAGCGCCCTGGCGGGGGTCGAGCTACCTTGTCAGCTTGCGGGGATCCAGGAGGCAGCGCCCCTTAGCGAGTCCTAGGGCAGCGCCCTAGTGGGGTTGAGGGGGCAGCGCCCCCAAATTAAAAATGAAAAATGCATTCGAAGCTTCTTGTTTGCTCGAGCGGCCGTTTATGCGCTCGAGCAGAGAATGCTTGGTTTCAGAAGTTTGACCTATCTGTAAAAGTACTGGGTTAGTGTATTTGACGCTCGAGCAGGGCATTCCACGCTCGAGCGGACCATGATATATCAGTTCGTGAATCTGATATTTAATATCACTTTTTCAGTCCTCTCTCTCTCTCCAAAACTCTCCAGAATTCCAGATCGGGAGCTTCTCTCTCTAGAAGTCATATTCTCTCTTTGATTTCTCCAAATCCATTGGGATTTAGATCTAAGTTCTTCACCAAAGTTGGTTAACATCTCGAGGGCTTCATTGTGTGTGGTGAAGATCGAGTTTTGACATTGTTGATTTTGGGGGTTTCATCTCATTTCTTATTCAAAACTTGAGGTAGGGATTTTCTTAGAGTTATATATATGTGTTTTGCAAGATCATCCTTTCATTAGCTTTGAGAAATTGATTGTTGATTTCAAGAAGATGAGTGATTTTGAAAGAGGGTTTAATTTCTTTTCTTTTTAAAATAGAAATTGAAGGTTTTGAACCATATTCATTGAAGAAAGATGATTTTGAGGAGATTCTTCTAAATATTTTGGAGATGAATGGTTTTGGTGAGAAAACCTAGAAATTGGGTCTTTTCTTTGAAAGATGTTGAAAATCCTTGGAAGATGTTGTCATATTTATTTTGTGTACCAAAATAAATAGATTTTTTGAAAATTATTTATTTATATATCAATGACGATTTTTGTGAAAAAAAATGGGAAATGTTGCTTATTTTGGAAATTGTTGTCAAAATGTTGATTTAGTCTTGAATTGACTAAGTTGTTGAGATTGCTCGAAATGTAGGAATTACGTTATTCTCTTGAATGAATTGGATATAAAAGTATATATATATTCATCTTGTGGAATTGTGTTCAAAAGAGGATTGAGAATTTTGATCACAATGGTATATTGTGTGGGACAATTGACTATGGAAGTAATGTTGCATTGCATTATTAAGCATACATTGGCATTTCAATTCATTGGACTATGTCAAGCTTTGAAAATTTGCATTGAGAAAAGAATGTTGGGAAATGGGTTTTCATGAAATGGTTTTGGGGTAAATACAGTGGTAAGTCTTGATAGGTAGTGTAGATGAAATTGTTTAAGTTTTCCTGAGTGTCCTTGGTAAAAGACCAGAAAGTCGCGCGGATAGGTGTTGAGCCTTCCGGTTAATATCGGTAAAAATGACAATTGGTAGTACTCGTATAGTCTACTTGCAGACACCGACCTAGGGATTACCAAAGTTGTATTTACAACCCCCTTTAATTAAATTGATAAATTTTGAACAGTTGAAATTGCATAACATCATTGAGCATGATGGTTTTCAAAAGATGAAGATGTGTTTTATTTTTAAAAGGCATGGAATGGCATGTGCATTCATCTCTTGAGACTTGTAGAAAATGTATATACTTTGTTAAGGATTTCCTACTGGGTTTTATGCTCACCCTACCGGATTTTTGTGTAAGAAAAGATGTGGTGAATCTGCCTAATTGAGGGTGTGGAAATGTGTGTGTTGAGAGCACTAAAGTTCTCATTTGTTGTGTGTAGACACCTCCTTTTTGACCGACCTTAAGACTCAGACGTCATCGATTGAGTGCTTGGTGATTGTGCATGTTTGTGCTCGTTTCGAGTTTCTGGAGTTTTCAGCTGAGTGCCTTGCCTCCAGGCCTCTGAATTCTTTGTGTTTTGGCTCGGTTTGTAGACTAAGCCTTGTTTCCCTTCCCTGGAAGGAGAGGGAGGTCTGTAGACCACCTTTTTGTGGTCGTAGACCACTTTTCCCTTTTGGAGACTAATTTCCGGTTTTCGGGGCCTTCGGCCGCGCGCCTTGTCTCGGGACCGCTTAACGTTCTCTGTTTGGCTTGGTTTTCAAACCATGCCTTGTTGCCTTGGCCTAAAGGGCCACTGTGGTCTGGGAGACCACTTTTGGTGCCCGTAGACTAGTTTTTGAGGTTCTAGGCTGCGCGCCTTACCTCTCGGACTCTTGTCTTGCATCCTTTTTGGTTTGTTTTTGGTACAAACCTTGTTTTCCTTGCTTGAAGGGTGGTATAACGGTGGGAGACCATTTCTTCCCCTTGGAGACCACTTTCCTTCCTGCCAGCCAGTTTTCTAGTCAGCTAACTGGTTTTCTTGGTCTTTGTACCACTTTTTCTGGTCGGCCACCACACCACTGCCTTGCTTTCATGCTACAGACCACCACTCCCACCTGGTCGACCACTTTCTTCCCTAGCCAACCAGTTCCACTGGTCGGCCAACCAATGGAAGTAGCTGGCCGACCACTTCAAGTGGTCGGCAGCTTTCCACCATCTTTTTGGAGATATTTTCTAGCCAGCTGTAACAGCTGAAGGGCTCAGAAACCATCATGTATGGAGGGATGGCTTTAGACCTTAAGCTTGTTCAACAAGCTTAACCTCTGGTTCTCTATAAAAGAGAACCTTCCCCCTTGCTTTAGGTTCAGGAAATCTTGCTTCACATATACATATCATCTATATTTATACTTCTTCATTTCTCTCTTGTTTTGTCCCTTAAAGTGCATTTTCATCACACTTTTGCACACAAACACATAGTGAAACACCACCCTTTTGTTGCTGAGGCACCTAGGACCTGGTTTTGGAGTTTTTGGATTGGTTTGAGCTCAGAAAAGCTGCTGGAGTTGTAGCTTTGAAGTGGTTCTACATGGGTGAGTCAACTAGCCCTTTAAAGCTTTATTTTGGTTAAGCTTTTGGACCTATTTGCATGCTTATTTAGGCCTAACTTTCTACTACAAAAAGTTCTAATTTTGCATGCTTATAATGTTTGTTTAAGGTCTCTTTTGTGTTGGGGGTAGTCTACCCCCCTTTAGGCCTTGTTTGGCCTTGTTTTTGTGCCATCCTTTTAATCTACTAGGACCACCTTGTTTTGGCCTTCTCACCACTGAAACTCAGAGGAATTTCAGTGGTGGAAATGGTGTTTGAGGTCCCAAATAGGAGAGGGTCATCCCTCTCCTTGTGTTTTGAATGCTTGCCTTATTAGCCTCATGTTTGAACATGTTTGTTAAGCTTATGTTGGCTCCATCTTAGTATGTATTTGGCGTTATTTTGACATGGCAGTTGACAAAAGCCTCCAAAGTCACCCCAATGCACCACGTGCGTATTTTCACCATTGACCCGTATCCCTCTTCAGTTGGAAAAATGCCAAGGTCACCCTCAATAGGTTGTCCTTGATGCAAAGCATCTCAAATGTCTTCACTATCTGCTCTAGCCATTCATTTGCCTTCAGTGGCTCCTTGGGATCACCCAAATACTCATTCGGATTTGACCGGAAAAACTCCCTCTTCAGAAAAAATGGCCCTGGTTCAATTACTTGGGCCTAGACTTGATTCTCAGCCCTGAGAATGTCCATAGATTCCCGTAATGCTCCAGCCATTTTGCGGCTAAGGCATACATAACCTGCTGACCCCCTGGTTTAGCCACGTTGGCCTGACCAGCCCCCTCCTCTTTTGCCGGAATATCATCCGGTATAGGCACCTCATGCCTCCTAGGCCTACCACGCCTACCACCACCACATCCTCGTCCTGACATCCTAATGAAAGTAACAAAAGAGATTAGCACATTTACAAATGTGTCGAAGCTAACTTACTTGCATCCTAATACGGTGGATAACAGTAATTCACTCTACATAAGCACGTAATCACATAAACACATACGAATTTTCTTCCTAAATAATGACCATTCCGCGGCATTGCCAGAGTTCCAATTAGAAACAACAGTGATCATGTGCTCTTCTAATAGGACTTCTAGAAACCCACAGACCCAATCAATATCTTAGGAACTAAATCTCATACCCATATAATCATATAAGCATGTTTTCACATAAGCATATAATACATACTAACGTCTCAGCTAAACGAGACAAACCTATTGTGCTAATAACCACTCCCCACGTATACAAAGTATTCAAACCCGGTATACTCTGATACCAAGTTGTAACGCTCCAAAATAAAATACACTAAGCCCAATCCACAAGTGGAAGAATGATAGAAACAATATGCTTTCGTTAATCTAAATTGATATACAAAAGTGACACATGCGATATACATTCATAAATAGTTCATCCTGAATCTACAGCATGTGTTACAAGTAGTAAAGATAAATGAAAATTAAATAGATATTTGTGTGCCCTAAAGGCTTACATCTTTCCAAGTCATTGCTTGGTTATAACAAAAGTGAGACTAGCTCAACACAAATAAAGCCTTTGGCCATTCAAAAGAAAATACAACCAAAGAAAACTCTTGCTCCAAAGTCCCTCCAAGTTATTGCCTTGGCGGAGGCATGTCACCAACACCTGAAAATGGTTTTTCCCAAATAGGGTGAGCCAAAGCCCAGTAGAAACAACCTAACACAATATATAAACTTTAACAAAGTTACGAACATGATGCATGTGACCAACTAGAAACAACCTAACACAACTCTTTTTCTAAAATCATATTATGCCAAATATTATATCCCCATCCATTTTATATCAATTTGTTTCATGTCATGTCATATCTCCTCAATTCATGAGCTATATCCATTATTATCCAGGCACCCAACTGAGATTACAACTCAGTGGTTCTCTTACTACACAATTATTACACACAAACACTTCAATTTGCCATTTTAAGAAAATTTTGTCCGCGGGAATCGGCATCCATGTATATGCATGGTTTAGAGACTTTCACCCTAGATACTCTAGCCAACTTAATTTCAATGGAGTCCATCCCCTATCTCCTCTCAAACATCATACATATACAATGTATTTAAAACATAATCATATTCAATGACAACCAACAAGAGATTAGTTTCAATTTACCTAATCCTCATGCAATTTCTACAACAATCATAACTATCCTTCATCGATAGTCCAATACAGATATTTCTAAAAAAATATTCAATCTCAAGACAGATAATTTATTCAAATTTCCTTGGGTGTGAAGTGATATATATATATATATATATATATCCAACTCCACCGTTTATTCTAACATTCATCCAATTTCATATTTATAACACCAATTTCATTTATTTATACAAAATAAATATTTGAACAATTTTAGGGCAAACTCCATTTTTCCAAATATCAACCCAATGGCCAAAATCAACTATTTTGCCACAAGATAACCTCATATTCAAATCTCATAACCCTTTATATTACATTCACTTAGAAAACCCCTATTTTGATTTTAAACCCAAACCCTAAGTTTGTTAAAATTTCCTCAAAACCCAATATTCCCCACAAATCAAGAAATAATCGAGGTAAAACTCATAGAGAGTGTAGAGAGTCTCTACCTCAAGCTTAGATGACCAAAGTAACAATGGAGAAACTTCAAAGACGCTGAAACCAACTTCTACTCGGATCAAAACGGAGCTCTTAAAATGCTCTACCTTTTTAACAAAGGCACATGGGTAGAGAAACCCATGGATCTAGGTGAAAATGTAGAAAGAGAGAGAGAGAGAGAGAGAGAGAGAGAGAAATGAAAAAAGTGATGTAAAATGACCTCGTTACGAACTGATATACGTGCAGTCTGCTCGAGCGTGAGAAGTGATGCTCGAGCGCCAGACACAATGGTCCGCTCGAGCGCAAGAAGTGACGCTCAACCGCAGAATACACACTTTCAGAAGTTTTGCAGACGAATGACATCGTTCGAGCTCAAGATTGGTCACTCGAGCTCCTACCCGCTCGAGCATAAGAAACGCCGCTCGAGCATAAAATACACTTTTCCAGTATTTTGCAAGTCTGCCAAAATACTGAGAGTTTGCAAAGCTCGCTCGAGCGCAAGAAGTGCCGCTCGAGCGGAGGAGGAAAAATTCGGGCAACAAAGGTTTGAAAATTTAGCAACCAATCTATTCCAAACACCACAATTATAATCCAACAACCAAATTTAAGGAAAATAAGGGGAAAACGACAATGAACAACATTCAGAAACCATAAACCCGAGTCCGAAATGCAATAAGAGTCGGTTCAAAACCGGAATCGTTATAAGTATTGGCTTTACTAAAGGAATTGGTTTGGGACGAGGACGGGGACGGGGACAGGGGCAGGGATGAATTTAGAAGCTCCCCTCTAACACATGAGAGATTAGCAACTTTACCATTAGAATTTTCAAGTGGTACATGAACTTCATACTTGATTTGGCATCTTCATTGGTGATAATTTTGGTTTTTAATCAAGCCCTTTCAATATATTATTGAGGATGAAATTTAAAAGGGTAAATTACAAACACACCCGTGAGATTTACTTAAATTACAAATTATCCCTTGTGGTTCTAGAAATTACATTATGCTCCCTAAGGTTTCTAATTTCATAACAATTAGGTCCTTTTATTAATAAATTATCAAGTTAATTAACAGTTTTTAATAATGGTAAAATTTTATTTCAATTAATAATTTAGATAATTTTATTATTGTATAGGTGAACAGTTAGAAATTTCACTTTTTCAATTAATTTCGTTAAATAAAAAATTCTAACAGAGAGGTATTTGTAATTTTCCAAATCACAAGGGGCAATTTGTATTTTAGACAAACTTCAGGGGATGTATTTGTAATTTACCCAATTTAAAAAGAAAATGACTTATAAATAAGATAATGATATGTACTCTCTAATTTAAGTTTCTTATACTCGATTTTTCTTTTTCTCTTACAAGGGATGTGTAAAAGATTTGTGTGTGAATAAATATAATTGTTCTCTAAAATTGATGAAAGTTAAAAATTTGTTAGACGAATATTGCTACCTTGGACTAACATTCCTGATTAGTGGAGGAAATTTATTTCTAAATCTGCTATTTTATATTTTTCCTTTTGAAACCATTGAATTTGTTTAGATTTATAATATATATATATAAATTATTTTAATCATCCACTTTCACTAAAAAGTAGCAAGGTCTCAATTGATCATTTTTAATGTTAGATTGACTCTTTTTCCTCTTCTTTTTTTTTTTTCTTTTTTTTTTTTTTTTTTTGTGGGGAGGGGGGTTAAATTTTTTCCTACAATATCCATGTCTACTAGATATGATAAGAATATGAGTGTGTGATATGTGTCTGACACCTGTATCTAACTTACACATTGGTATTCTCTAGTTTTATATAATGTTTGAAGAGGAACAAGCTCATTTGCTTGTAAAAAATATTTTTTGTCTTTCACATAGCTGAGAGCTAGAAATTTTATACTTTTTTCCCCCTCTAAATATGACTTAATTTCACATATATTTTTAAATAGTTTAAAGGAAATTTATTCATAAATCCCTTTTCACCTACTTATATTTCACTTAATGCAAATTATTTTTTTATGTTCCAATAAGTCCTATGGATGACATAGTTATCAAAATACCCCTAATAATAATAAGGTGAAGTGCACATTAATGTTCACATTGTCAACGTGAACATTCACACTGTCAAATTTATTTGATGTGAATATTCACATCATCAAGTTGCTAAGGGTTCAAAAACTATTTGTAAGGGTAAAGTTATTCATAAAATATCTTAAATATAGGAATTAGGATTTGGTAGATCAAATATCCAAAATAATAGGACTTATTGGAATACAATAATATCTTATGAACTAACTGAGATACAAATATTTGAAAGAAGATTTTCTAATAAATTTCCCAATAAAGTTACTCATAATATCTAATAAAATTATATATGAAATATATATACATTTTGAAATGTCCACATAACTTTTAGATGTATATCCCAATATTCTAAGATTTCAGTTTAGAAAGTCTTGTACTTGCATAGGCATTAACAACCAATACTCATACTTGAGGCCATGTAACATAGATACTTTTATGAGCAATGTTACATGTATTTAAATTCTTAGTAACAATCTTACTAAAAATGTACATCTCACCCCATCATTGGATGTTTAAGTAATATTACTTTTTTAACAACCAATCACATTTAACTTCTTACATTTTTAATAAAATTGTTAGTATATAAAAAATTATTCTACTTTTATGGTAAAGAACCATACAAGTTCAATGCTTTTATAAGCTAGTAGATTTTAAACTTTATACAGGATAGTGTATCTATATGTTATGGGTTTCTACTGAAAAGCCTGTTAAGAGGTCCAGACTCTCATTAGAAAATTATTGATTTTTTATTTTATAAAATAGATTAAAAAAAACATATTGGCTGACACTACAATAAAATTGGATTTTTACGATTTCACATCAACGACATATAATACATGCAAGCCATGATTTCTCACTTTTACGATTTGTTTTTTTTGCATGTCGTAAATAATTTTCTAACCACGACGTGTCGATTGTGTATGTCGTAAATGCTAATAATGATAATTTTTTTTATTACTTACAATGTTAGTCGTAAATAATAAAATTTTCTATGACGTTCATATTGTATGCCGTCAATACATCAACTATACACGACATGTATACACCAATTGTTAAAAATGTTAAACATTTCACGATGCACAAAAAATCAGTCGTGAAAAATTACATTTTTCACGACACACAAAAAATTAACCATTTAAAATATTATATTTTTTACAACACGCGATTACTGTCGTGAAAAGTCGGACAAACAACAAAAATAAAAGTGGCATCAACATGAAAATTTCGAGCGCTAAACATAAAAAAATATATATATATATATTAAAAAAAAAACAAATATATCAAAACCACCACCACCAAGAAAATATATATATTAAAAAAAAAAAAACAAATATCCCTCTCTTTCTCTCTCTCTAACTCTCCATCTAACTCTCCATCTGTTTCTCTTTCTCTCTAACATTCACACAAGCACAAACCCTACGCCATCATTCAAAACCACGTAGTCTTCAACTACTCCGAATGCAAAGCCCAAAACCTCAAAGACGATCTCCAAACCCTAAAGCAAATGCGCTCTGATCTCGAATGCCCCAACGCCGATTCCTTGTCTTCCCGCCGCGACCTTTTACAAAACTACTTCAAAGCTCTCTGCACCATCGAATCTCGATTCCCGCCGTGAATTTCACCTGGTACGACGCTTTCAAGACCAAATTGAAGGCTTCGTAGCAGAACATCTACCGCGAGAAGGCCTCTGTGTTGTTCAATTAGGGGGCTGTGCATAGCCAGATTGGATTGACGTTCGATGAGTCTTCGATTGAAGGGAGGAGACAGGGTTCGCATGCTTTTATTGCTGCGGCTGGGGCGTTTGCATTTTTGAGACATAATGAGTCCATGAAGGCGTCTATTGGGCGGTTCGGCGACCGTGGATGTGTCGGTGGAGTGTGCCGGGATGTTGGGGAGGCTTATGCTGGCTCAAGCTCAGGAATGTGTTTTTGAGAACTCTATTGCTAATGGGAGTGCTCCTGGGGTTTGTGCTAAAATCTCTAGACAAGTTAGTGTTTGTTTAGCTTTCCTGAATTACTACTATTTGAGTTTTAAGTATTGCAATTGTGATTATATTTCAGTTTAGTGAAATGGTTTTAGATTTAGTGGAAATGTAACCAATATTTCATGGGTTTAATAGCAAATGTGATGGAATTTACTTGGAATTGTAGTAAGTATGCTATGGTTCCGGAATACAGAATATAACTAGACTGTTTGCACACCTGATAAGTGATCTAAGAAAAGTTATTACAATTTGAAATTCAAAATCAAAATATGAGGTAGTTGTTATTATTACTAAGTTATGGCCTTAGTAGGCCTCATATATATTGGGATGTTGTAGAAATCAGTTGAAATGCAATCTATTTTATGATCCATACTGTTCAAATTACTGTATCCAACGATCTCTGTGGCAATTATAAATTGCTTTCAGTGTGTTACGGGTGTTACGTAGGAAATTGTATGTATGAGCATGTACACATGCATATTTTGCTTGTTGGGCAGTTAATTACACTTTTACTATAATTCTTTGAAATGCACGTGACTACAGGTTGGGATCTACAATGAGGAAGCTTTAGTAGCACTAAATGTTTCACCTCTCAAAGAGCATTTTGACAAGAATTGGTTATCTCGGTGAGTGGCTACATCAGGTCATAATCCTAGTTTATGCACCAAGAAGTGTAGCCCTTAGGGCAGTAAGCCCCCGAAATAAGGGCAGATCCCTATTTCTTTATAGAATATGGGATTATTTCCTTCAAGTTATGGTATTGGATGAATTTTAGATTTTTTGTTAGCTATTCCTACTTTTGTTGCAATTTGGGTTTTTTTCCCTGCCAAATTATTCATTGGACCATTCAAGGTAATGGATTTTTATGGTCACCTTTCTCTGTAGCACATCAAAATGCATCATTCTTTCTCCGTTTTATTTTTATTTGTTTTATATTTACATTAGTTTATTGACTCAATATGTTTGTTAGTGTAAATAAACCATAAGCAAAGCACAACTTTGAACTTTTCCAACTATAGAGGAAAAACTTGCACCGCTCTAGGAATTCAACTTCATCCTAATTTAAAATTTTCTATTAAGAGCATTTAATGTCTTTGACATTGAGCCGTCTTTCTAAGTTTTAAATAATATTTCAAATGTTGCAACTGTACCACCTTAGCCTGTGTGGAAACTCAGGAATGAGTGTCTGTTTAAAGAGGCAAAGACAGATTTTGCAGAGTTGATTGAGTTGGTAAAGGTCAGAGTTGCTATGTGGGCAAAATCAAATTTGAAAGAGTTGAAATGCTCAGTTCATGATTTAGTCTCTAATCTGGAGTATGTATGCTATTGTGTGTAGCAGTGTGCTAACCTCGTTGCTACTGCAGAAATGGAGTGAATCTAGTTGCTGCTGCTGCTGCTGGTAGTTGCTGTTCTATTTTATTTTCCCTTGGTAGTGCTCAATTAATTCTACTTGCTGTTGCTGCTAGTTGCTGCTAATTGTTGCTATTGTTGTTTAATTCTGCTGCTGCTGATTATTGCTGCTGCTGTTTAATTCAGAGATGGGAAATAGAAGTATGAACTGGCAGTAGCTTGAAAATGCATGGAATGGTGGATCTGGTGCTTAGCTGCTTGTATTTCTGGTTGTTTGCTATTTGGCTGCTTGTATTGTTTTTTGGCTGCTTGTATTTCTCTCTGTCTTGCTCCTCTTTTGGTTGGTTTCTCACCAGTTTAGTGTTATGCTAGCAAATGATTTCGCTGTGCAAATTGGTGCCAACCTAGTTGGGTTAACTCTTTGTGCTCTCACCTCTCTTTCTTGATGTTTTGGTTGAACTTTTTCATTGTTCGAATCTTCTCATCAATAAAGTTTGTTTTGCTGATAAAAATATATATATATATATAAAGTGATGAATGCTAGTTAAAGTTTGACATACATTCTATGTATTATGTATGTCTCATATATCCCAACTCCAAAAAACTACACATATATTATACTTATTTTCCAGGTGGAGCTTCAAGAAGGTCCTTTGGATCAGTTCACACATGAGATGGAACCCTTCCTATACAAGCAAGGGATGCCTGTTAGGTTGAACAAAGGTTTGTGACTGATTTAATTTTTTTTCTTCTCTTCAGTTTGCAAATTATGTAGTGTGTGTGTATATATATCATTGACCTTGCTCACGCTGAGCAGGGTGGTGGAGCTTGTTCCAGACTTTATTATTTGTGAATAGGGGAAGCCATTGTCCCAGAGTGAGCTCACATACTGGTTTATTCTCAACTCCTATCTGAAATTTTGACTGTCATGTGACTAATAGGTTCCACCTTCTTATTATGTGAATTTTTTTTGTATCCACACAAACAAATACTTTGTGTGTGCATGTCTGTGTGGGTTAAATCTTTTATGTGTACATTTAATAATTGAAGAGGTGCATAATACTCAAATTTGTTCATATGTTTGATTGAAAGCAATACCCTTTTATTTCTGGCCCTTTATATTATTTCATTATATGAAACAACTGCATATTTCAATCGAAGTAATTTAATTGATTGGAATAATAATGAACCTCTAAGTCAACTATATAGGCGGATTTTCTTCACAATACTATATAAATTATTGTAGACAAGTTGGTTCCTTCTAAATAATAGTTTCTTTTTGTCCTTTTTTTTTTTTTCCTTTTCTGGAGGTATTTTCAGGACCCATGCTTAATGGGAATTTTTTTTTTTTTTCTCCCTTCAGTTTGTGTGTGCATACTATTGAAAAATTGGTGTACATGATGCTAGATGAAGTTCCAATAGAGCTAACCTTCATAATTAATTTGATTTTATGTTGCAGCATTGCTACAGGTGAAAGGTTGTGCTTCTTGTTATTATTGTTTCTGAATAAAAGCCTCACTTTGCACTTTATGGGTGCTACTTCAAATAAAGATCATGTTTACATTGAGTTTGGCTTTGATTGCTTTGCATTCATGCATGTGTGTTCGATCTATAGAAGAAAGGTTTTTTAACTCTTTAACACTTGCTAAATTTCATTTAATAAATATGGTGTTTCCATTTGTCTTTCTTGTACTCATTCTCGCAGATTATGAGACTTCCAAGTCAAGCTACCAGGTTTTCCAAAGTGGGTGTTAAGCTAAGCCTCTTCCTTGTTCCTTTGGCTGGCCCTTGAGAGGATGATATTTCAACGTGGCCCATGATAAGGCAAAAGGCCCCTCAATAGAGATTTTGAATTTGAGGATAGTTTTTGGTTGGTTTAGAACTGAAGGAGTTTTTTTTTTTTTTTTGATTATTTTGAACGTTTTGGACGGTTTTGAACTTAGGGATAGTTTTTGATGTCTAGAAACATAGTTTTTGGATGGTTTGGAATATATAGATTGTTTTTGGATGTTCAAAATTTATGGGTAGGTTTTTTTTGGATGTTCGAAATAATATTTTAGTGGTTGATTGATATATATGTTCTTTTAGATTGTACATAACTAGTGAAATAAAACCTATTGAATTTTTTAATTTGATTTTTAAATATATATATTCCACGACATGCAAAAAATACTACGAAACTTAAGCTATTTACGACAAGCAAAATAGGCCATTGTATTAAATATTCAACGACTAACAATGAATGTGATAGTTTGTCCCTTGAATTAACAGCGTACAAAAGTAGTCGTAGAAAAATTAAACATGACGTATAAGATATGCTGTTAAAAGGCATAACATGCCGTTGAAAGTGAATGGCTTTCCATGATTGGGCATAATATGATGTTACCTTGTGCGTTGTAGAATTGTATTCACGACGTGCATTTGGTGTCGTAAAAATCTTTTTTTTGTTGTAGTGTGATTTATTTATTTAATTATTTTATGATAATAATTATCCCTTAGTTTATGGATTTCAAATGGGAAGATAACAAGAATATTTTATAATCTCTCCATCATAATCTCTCACAAATTTTCAAAAAAAATATATATATATATTAAAACCTGCATTCCTTTTCTCTCTCCAAAAAATCAGATAATATTTTTCATGAGAGTTGTGGGTATCTATCTATATCGTATATGTTATATTATAAATAACAAAAAAAATTAAAAATCAGACGTACAAATAGATAAAATTAATAAATTTGATTTTTATTTATTCAATTAAAATCTTTCTTTTGCCTCTCAATATCAAATTTTAAATATTAAAAATCTATAAAGTCTATTTCAATAAATCTAATTTGAAAATATCTCCTACTGTCATCCTTTAAATCAATAAAACTTACATATCTATCACATATCTAACTTGCATCATAAATTACCTAAATAATAATAATTAAAAACAAATGGAAATCACAGATAAATTAAATTTAAAATAATAGAAACCCACAACTCCACCTTAAATAAATTGAAGGAAAAAAAAAATAGAACCACACAAAAATACAGAAGATAAGAATTTAGATATAGATCTCAAAAAGATATGACAATATCTAAATTTGAATTATGATTTAGTAATATAATTATCTATTTTTTGATGTATATCTATCAAAATTTTAAATCACTTAATAGGACAAATTAATCAATTTTCTAAAATTATTGATTTTCCAATTTATAAAATAGATTTAAAAAACTCTTGACTGATTTATTTATTTAATTATTTTATAAATAATAATTATCCCTTAATTTATGAATTTCAAATGAAAAGATAACAAAAATATTTTATAATCTCTCCATCTTAATCTCTCTCACTAATTTCCAAAAGAAAATATTAAAATTTGTCTTCCTTTTCTCTCCCCCAAAAAATCAAATAATATTTTTCATAAAAATTATGGATATCTATCTATATCTTATATATTATATTATAACATAACAAAAGCAAAAAAAAACAAAAAAACACTAAAACTAAAAATTAGATATACAAATAGATCAAATTAATAAATTTGATTTTTATTTATTCAGTTAAAATCTTTCTTTTGCATCTCAATATCCAATTTTAAATTTTAAAAATCTTTAAAGTATATCTAAACAAATCTAATTTAAAAATATCTTCAGCCATCACACTTGAAATTAATAAAACTCACATGTATATGACATATCACATCATAACTTACCTAAATAATAATAATTAAAAACAAATAGAAACTATAGATAAATTAAATTAAAAACAAATAGAAACCCACATCTCCATCTTAAATAAATTGGAAAAAAATAAAACCAAATAGAAATCATACAAAAATAAAAATAAAAATAAGAATTTAGATATGGATCTCAAAAAGATATGACAATAGCTAAATTTGAATTATGATTTAGTAATATAATTATATATTTATTTTGATGTATATCTATCAAAATTTTTAATCACTTAATGGGACAAATTAATCAATTTTCAAGTCTTATTTAAAGAATAATCTAATTAGTCATCCCAACTCCTAGACTTCGCGGGCACTGGCAGAGGAGCTAACGGATTGGGTTAGGTGAGATCTTAGTTGTTGGAGCTAACATCCTCTCACTACATAAATTTCTTTGTTTTTTAATTTTATTTGTTTTCCTGTGTGATTATCTTTCTTTGCTGTTGGTTTGATTTTGGTTTCGGTTTTAGTGAGGTTTATGTGTTTGTTTATAGGTTTGCATGGTAAAGAAGAATTATTGGTGATTATAGTTGTAATTGAAGTATCTATGTCTATTCTATACCAAGGATTTTGTTTTCTTCAATGAAGACCATAAAATTGAAGTAAAAAAATGGGTATCAATTTTTTTTTTTTTTTATTGTCATTTTATTTTATAGAAAATGTGAAAATTTATTGAGAATTCAAGATTTTACTAACATTAGATTTTTTGTATAATTAGGTAAATTTAAAACTTTTAAATATCATTATGTTATTTATTTTTATCCTCTTTCTATCTCATTATACCATTATTGCTATTTGTTAGTTTGTTAATTATAATTCAATTAATTGAAAATGAAAGCTAAATTTAACTTTTCATATATATTATAGTTAATTTGTTATTACTATAGTTGTATATAATAGCACAATATATAGGGATAATCTCTAAATATAATTTTTATTTTTTTATGTGATTAAAATAGTCCATCTTAAATAGTATATAGAAGAGTTAAATAGCTTCTTTTATCTCTAAAAAACCCAATTTATTTTTTTTTTACTTTGTAATTTTTTAAATCGAAATATCAATTGTTTATGTCTACAAAACAAAACTAATAAACAAATACCCAAAAGCTACACATTTTTTTTTTCTTTTTCCTTTCTTTTTTCTTTTTTTCAATATGTAGGATATTTACAAATAGAAAATGTTTGACACCTCAAAAAAATTATCATAATCTAACTTATAATGATATAGTCATCAATGTCAATTTTTATACAAATATGAGAAGAGAATTAATTAAATTATACATTTCAACCAACCACATACTCAAACTTTTACTATTTCAAAATGTTATTTCACTATAATTCCAATTAAGATAATCTTCAACTCTTAATATTTTTTTTAATCAAATTATAATTTGATAAAAATTTAAAAAGATGAAGCATTGAAAATTATTATTTTTTCCTTCACAATTGATGAAAAGAAAAAAAAAATTGGAATAAGAATGAAAATTCTTTTAAAAATTGATAAAAATTTAATAAAAAGTTAAAGTAATTCATATTAAATCAAAATTTTTTCTAACGAGTTGAATCAAATTAAATTTATTTATTTATTATTCTTTTCAGTATCTATTTAGTAATTTTTTTAATATGTTTGTGAGCTCGGGTATTGATTGGAGTTAGATTGGTATGAATTTCCAAATCGTTTGATTGTGTAGTTATTATTATTATAGTTGTAGTGTCGTGAGTCATTCTATTTAAATTGATGAAAATAAATTATATTACTTCTTAATTTTGACTTCATAATGCCTGCTTGGCATTTAGTTTTAGTTTTAGTTTTAATTATTCTTGGGTCTTGAGTATTGAATGTGGATATAAATTTTATTTTTGGGATTTCATTTAATTAATCCAAACTATACTGTTTTATTCATATTTGAATATGTTAATGGTGGGGGCTAACTCAAGTCCATTTAGATTATTTTATACTTTAATCTCAATTGCAGATTTATTCTAGATTATTAAAGTTGATTCATTTTGGATCTAATTGTTTGAATCACGACTCGTTTATAACCATCTATTATCATTATTATTGTTATTATTATTATCGTTATATTTATTTTACTACCTAACAGTTATGAATATTTAGGATGTATACTATCAAACGAAATATATTACGTTGCAAGGAAACAATAATATAATTTTATAAATTGCTGGAAATTAGACTTTTAGAGGTATTTAAAAAACGCCGCTATAACTATCAAAAATGCCGCTAATTCCTTTTGTGACGTTTAGTACCGAAAGCCGAAGACACGACCATCACTATAGCTTTATGACCCTTTAAAAGCGTCGCTATGTTAGTATAGGCGGCATTTTTTAGAACGCTGCTAAATGTGCTACATAACAATACATTGACGTCAAAGCCATATTTAGCAACATTTTAAAAACGTCGTGCTAGCTCTTTTCTATTTTAAAAATATAACCATTAGCTATATACTATGAGATTTAACTAAAAAAAATACCTGTAATAAAGCTGAAAAATATTCAATATATTTACTAAATTTAGGCAAACATAATACTGGATCATTTCATGCTTCTCAATATGAAAAAATATTTCAATTCCAAGATGAAATAAAGTTAAACTAGTGTCTAGTAGTAAGTTGAAAGTTATTATAACACAGATCGGCACAAAAGATACAATTCAAACTAATTATACATACAAGTACTATAAAAGCATCTACCAAGAAACAAAATTTCCCGGGTATGTCTGTTGACACAGTCAAAGAAATGTCTGAAAGATCATTGGAAAAATAAAATGAGATCTGATGTGCACTCTTCAGTTCAGTCATGAGCTGCCAAAACTGCTGCCGCAACTCTCTTCAATGATTCAAAGGCCTTGCGCAGATCAGATTCAGAATGAGCAGCTGAGATGAATAATCTGATTCGCACAGGTATACAGCATTTATCTAGTGTTGATCTTTTGGAAGTTACTACAAAAACCAAGTCTCTTTCAATACCTGCAAGTGCACAAACATTGGGACTTTGAGATTGTGTAAGCACACGATCATGATGCTATACAATATACATAATAAATTGTATAGCATAATAAAATTGGACAGTTAGAAGCTGGTTCTCAATAGACTTTTGAGTATTGCCAAAACTCATTTCCTCTAATTGTGATATCACAAAAATGAGTCAAATGCCCTATTTTCCAACTCACACAAATCGTTCCATATTATCATTCATTATCAATGATTTTTTGGTTGAATTTTCCAAACCCATTAGAATTGGGCACAACCCAGATCACACAATCATAAGACCAAGCTCAGATTTCAGATTAATGATTCTTTAATACTAAGTGTTTTGTTTGGTTGACGAGCCAAGGGTGAACCCAACCCAAACTTACAAGTGAACACCCCTACTAACAACATTTTGAAACTAGTTCAGCTAACTAACAATTGCTAACATGTACAAAATCCTAAGTAACTCTGTATTGATTCCCCAACTAACTCAATACTTGATGCTTCGACTCCACTCTAACAAGAAGTGTCATTCTTAATGAATAACTTTTTTTTTTCTTTTTTTAACTTGTTTCTCCTTTGGTTTTCCTTGGAGGAGTAACTGGAATCCCCACCAAGAGGTTGGACAGCACAAAAGCCAACTGGAAACAAACAGTCAAGTTACCAAAACCCAGAAGCATACTCATTAAAAAATTTAAAAAAAAAAAAGCAGAAGAAATATATCAGAAACCATTGGCCATCAGAGAAGTATTGAATAAATTGACTTAAACAGATCCATATAGGCTGTAGCTCCCCAAATAGGGGATTTTTGTGGTTGGATGCCTCAGAAAATGAAAATGCTCAAGACAATATTGATAATTTCTTTGGAAGAGCCCCATCCTAGTTAAATTTTAATCAACTCAATGACTTAGTGCCAAGTTTATGAAAGTCTTTTTTTTTTCTTTTTTTCTTTTTTTTTGCAGAGGCATGAAATTCCATCCACATTTTGGTTGCTCAAGAACTGACAACTCATGAATGTGTTATAGAAATGGCAGCATTGCCACAAAAGAGGATGACATTCCAAATACCCAGTGAAGAGCTGTTAACCACAACCGTGTTCACATGGCAAAATTGTTCACCATTTTTAGCCTTTACCACTTGCACTATGTTTGGATATTTGGTTTGTAGAAGGAAAAGAAATGGGGAAGGAAAAGTGAACAAAATTTAGCTTCTACATCATTATACTTTTCCCTTCTCTTTTTTCTTTCCCTCCACAAATCCGAAATCTAAGCACAGCCCTAGGGGCATTTTGAGTCTTAAAGATTAGGAAATCTAATAGACAGAGCATTTTAATGCTTGAAATAGAATATATATTACATTATCCCTTAAAATTTTCCCAACAAGTACCTTCTATATCAGTTCGAGATATTTGTGTTCCATTTGCTTTTAGTTCTTTGAAAGCTCAAACAAGTAGCAATTAATTAAATGCTATAAAATGAAATTAAAGACACCCAATCAGAGTAACCAGAAAATGTATCTACACCTTGACATGGAAATTTTGTATTCATTTTCAATGCTAACTTTGACAGAGCACCCATTGAATTTTGGAAGGAAGCACGACCTCTAGGAAACCTAAATCATCTTCAGCATCACCTTTCAAAATGAAGTGTTAAATCTCACTCAGCCAAATATATATATATGGGAATGCGTTGGTGTT
This sequence comes from Camellia lanceoleosa, assembly GCA_025200525.1. NCBI lineage: Eukaryota > Viridiplantae > Streptophyta > Magnoliopsida > Ericales > Theaceae > Camellia > Camellia lanceoleosa. Next base: position 125,804,533 of record CM045770.1, on the reverse strand, counting down.
TCCCTTTTTTTCATCCTAGTTATTGATATAGGAAGGAATCAAAATATATCAAGCTTATACTTTACCATATTTAATTTCACTTGCAAAAATGCTACAAATGCATTTCCTGAATAGATTGGCCAATGGATGTCCTAAAATTGAATATGCGTTGGCAATTAAGCATGTTATGATAAAAAAATTGTTCAGTTCCCTGTATCACTTCTCTTTAAACATCAATAACTACTAGTTATGCATTCAAACAAATATCTTATGAAAATTTCAAATCCATATGTTGACAAGGGAATCAAATTAAAATATATGAAACTTTGAATCAAACACTGACAATAAAAGGCATTGGCATACCAGATGATCGCGGCACTGGGACCACATAAGCTCCAAATGCTCTATCACCTTTCATGGGGATATCAGACTTGTTAAACTTGACAGCAAATTGTGGCTTGGCTTTCAGGCCACCGCTCTTAATCAATCAGATAAATCTCAAGAGTGTTTCTTCAAGAACTCCAAGTGATCCCACATTTAGCTCAATCGTATCAAATCCCAATTGTTTACACTCCTAAAACAACAAAAATAAGAGAGACTATTATTGCGAAGAATTGCAAAATTTGTATTCATTTCTTGTTGATAAATGAAAAGTGTTTTAATACACTATTGTAGAGAAAAATAACAAATTTTCTTTCACACCTCTATGTATTCTTTGAAAGCAGAGGGACCTTTATGAAGCAAATGTTCATCCCAGTCGCCAGTACTAACATATACATTGTGTTTGTGGGCCATTTTTGTCACTTCCTTGATGTAAGCTTTTGGCATCAAACTATGAGACCCTCCAAAAAACTTTAACCCATCGACAAAATGTCCCATGGACTCAAAAATATCCTATACAACATAGCACAACATAGTTAGGACACCCAGTCAATCATGTCACCTTCTGCAACCATCCAACTGTACGATACAAATCTTGCTACAACAATCAAGGTGCTCCAAACCCATCTTTTGTCAAATACTAACGCAGTCCATAATAGTAGGTCAACAATTGGTCGTATACCAGGAAAGAGATCTGTTGCATATTAGCTATCTCTCCTCACTAGTAGAACCAATGTAGCAAGTAGGTAACTATTAATTTTTTGGATTGATAAGTAGGTACCCAGAAAAATTACTAAGCAACATAATCCATACACGGATATACAATTAATTTGGATCTGAATATTTAGTAGAATTTTATGAGATTTATTTTCACAAAGTCTTTCTAAATAAGAGCCTCAAGACAAGAAGAAAAGAAGAAAAGACTTAAATCTAGTTCAACGAAGCAGAGAGTTAAGAAAAGAAGAAAAGGATGTGTTCAGACACAAATCAACTTGTAGTTTCTTGCTTACAATTTCAATTTCAATAACCAAATCGAGAGAGATGGGAAGGAAGAGCTTCAGAGAGAGAGAGAGAGAGAGAAATCGATACCTCGCTGGTGCAAATGGTGGTGGCAGTGCAGATGGTGGTGGCGGTGGCGGTGCAGTTAAATACACGTTGTCAAAACTCATATTTCCTGTTGATGTCATATTAAATAAACGCCATTAAATGTAACTTCTGATCTTTACATTTAATCAACAAAGCCATTCACATCAACAGTAATGTCATACAGATCAATCGAAAACGAGGGAGATGGGGGTAGCAAATTATCATTTAAAACAAAAATATAATGCCTCTCTAGATATACAAACTAATTGGGAAAAAAAAAATAAAGAAAGAGATCAGTTTTCACCCCAAGTAGTAGGCCACGTCACCATTCAAATGGAATCAAATTCCCAATTCTGTTTTTTTTTTTTTTTTAGAATTACAAATCATCTCCATGTTTTTACAATCACCTTTCACTCCTTCCAAATATTTGCAACTCACAGGAAAGGAAAAGAAAAGTAAAGAAAAGACAAGAAAAAAAAACCTAGTGGGAGCTTCTGTCCAAATGATTCCCTGTTGCACACCTCTGTAGAATCACATCCTTCACCAAGCTGTTGTAGCAAAATATTCCACAACATCATCCCAAAAAACATCAATTAGAACACATCAATTGTTTTGTTAATAAAACAATTAAAAACTACAATTATTCACTAATTTCCAACACCAAATCACATCATATTTTAATAGATTTAGAAAAGTGAGAAATTAAAAACTAGTGAACAAATTCATTACCTCTTGGCATATCTCTGCCCACTATCCAAAATTCTTGAAACAAAATATGCAGTACAAAGGGGAGAACACATATATGCATACATCATTTATCACATATATATACATATATGCATACAAAGGGGAGAACACTTCATTTATTTGTTAATTTCTATAAGGCTGAACCCATAAGTGGTGGTTGTAAGAGCAATGTTTTTGTGTATTTTTGTCACTAAACATGTATTTAATGTCAACATATATAACCTCTTTGTCTCTGCTGAGAAAGCAGCAACAAACTGTCAGCTTTGCTTCCAGGCACCTTGATAGGATTTCCACATCAATGCAACATACTTCATCTGAAATAAAAAATTAAAAAATTAAAATAAATAAATAAATAAACAACTTAAAAAGACAATCAATGGATTCAACTGCATAAAATCAAAGTGGTATTCAGAATTCCTTTTATTTTTTCTTTTTTCCCCCTTTTTGGGGACAAATAGTAGGTAGTCAGAAACTAATGAGCTGTTTCCTACCCAGTACAATCTTTTTATGTTGATTCTGTGTCTACACATGATTCTAACTACATTTTTGAACAAAAAGGGGGAATGATAATAATAATAATTGTGAGTATTTTTTTAACAAAAAGTGATAAAGAATGATAACAACAATAATGGAAAGGCTTTAACCGTTTGAACTAGCTCCAATCTGTAACTTTTTTAATAAATCCATCTCTCTTTTCTTTTCACTCTGCATTACCCGCTGCAACTTTGCAAATATTCCAACGCTGCAGAATTTGGCAGCATAAAAGAATACATGGTTTAGTATAAGAACTTGTGCATTTGTTTCTGAAATTTATGTTTGTTTCATGAACTTTTCTTCTTATTTCCTGAAGTTCATACAATTAAATATCAGTTTTTAGGACAACTGTATATTATTCAAAAAGAGATGTCCCTCCTCAATTGATAAATATTATATCACAAATATCAATAGACATCACCAATGCAATTCTATTGCACCACAAAACACTTAAAAACTAAACATGACAACAAAAAAAAAAAACAATTAAATTCGAATTCAGAAGTGAAATCAAACAACTTACAGCCTTGAGATCGTATGTGAGACAGAACAAGATTCATATCATTTGAAGAGAAGCTTGAACTTGACTATGAAAAAACAAAAACAAGATTCAGATCATTAGAAGAGAAGCCACAAAAAATTTGAAGTAATTTGAGAGAGAGAGACGGTGGAGCTCACCTTATTGAAATCGAAATCGCCGGTGCAGATTGTGGTGGCGATGCAGCTTCACAATTGCTCCGAATCTCTGAATCACGGGATCTCTGAATCTCTGCAAATAAGGATCAAGTAAGAATGCCTCAAAACATTGACTTCATAGATCTAGAGAGAGAGAGAGAGAGAGAGAGACGATGGAGCTCGCTACCTCGTCGGTGCAGATTGTGGTGGCGATGGAGCTTCACAATTGCTCTGAATCTCTGAATCTCTGCAAATAAGGATCAAGTAAGAATGCCTTAAAACATTGATTTCATAGATCGAGAGAGAGAGAGAGAGAGAGAGAGACGGTGGAGCTCGCTACTTCGTCGGTGCAGATGGTGGTGGCGATAGAGCTTCGAAACTGCTCTGAGAATGATTAGGGTTGAGAGAGAGAGAGATGTGCTTAAGGGTTGAGAGAGAGAGAGAGATCGATCCAGAGAGACCAGATTCAAAATAAGCGTTTCAAAAAAGAAGGATAGAGGAAGCACATGAGTCCTATCGCATTTGGAGGCGTTAAATGCCTTCAATTATAAAACGGTGTAGTTTTGAATAAATAAAATGCCGCTAAAAATTAATAGAAGTGGCATTTAAAAAAGATTAAGGGTTAGTTTGGGATGTTCTAAAAAAGTGTATTTTTTGATTTATTGGCTTGTATGGATTAGGTTTGGGTTGGGTTTGATGTGATGTATTAGAAAAGTGATGTGATTTAAATAAGATATTGTGACTTAAATATGATAGTGACTTTTTGACTTTTTGTATTATTTAGTAGATGCCAAACTTGACCTAAATCCCATTTTTCCAGTAGTGAATAGAGATGGAAATCGGAACCCGGCCCGACGGAAACCCGATCCCCCGATCCCAAATTGAGTGGTTATTCTCTGAAAAATACCCCCGACAGGCCGGGGGTGGTATTAAAAATTAAATCCCCAATGATATTCTAGGGCGAGGATACATGTTTCACCCCTGACCTGCCCAACACCCCAATCCCGCCCGTTGCCCCAATGTAAAATTACTATTTTGCCCCTATTTATATATATAACATGTGTATAAGGTTTGCCAAGCCTCAGCCTATCTCTTCTACTATTTTGCCCTGATCCTCTCTGTCTCTTCTTTCTCTCTCTCTCACTCTCGCATCTCCCCTTCTCACTGCTCAACGACGCCGATCTATCGCACCTCTTCTCCTCACTCCTCAGCGACGCCGATCTATCACACCTCTCCTTCTCATTCTTCAGCGACGCCGCAACGCCGATCTATCTTTCTCTCTGTGTAGGGTTTGGTTATCCGCGACGCCGATCATCCTCCTCCGTCGTCCGTCGTCCATCACCTCCGTCACAGTCACCGATCGTCCTCTTCTCCTCCATCGTCCATCGCCTCCGTCGACGATACACAAATCTTAGTTTTTTTTTAAACAGATTTTATATATGTAGAATGTATGTATACCGATTTTTGTGTGTGTTGTTGAAACATATTTTTTGTATGTGTATATATGTATGTGGATTTTTTTTTGTATGTGTGTATGTATACAGATCTTGTATTGAAACAGATTTTTTTTTTTTGAATGAAAACAGATCTGTTGTTGAAACAGATCTGTTCGTGTGTATACATCTATAGTGTTGATGTTGTTATTGATAATGTTGTTGATGGTGTTGTTGAACAAAACAGATTTGGGCCGCGGAAATTTCGGGGTCAGGGAAACTCGATCCCCGTTAGGGGTCGGGGATGGGGACGATGATAGGTTCCCCGTCGGGGATCGGGGCCGGGGCCAGGGCCGAGGATATTTTCAAAATCGGGGTTCAGGGACGGGGAGTGTGAAATTAGATTACAAAATCTTATAATGTTTTTAATTGTACTTTTAATTATATATATATAGAGAGAGAGAGATGGATATAAATAAAATAATAATAATAATAAAGAAAGCAAGCCCATGTGGGGCCTGCCTTCATTCCATCAACCTTCATTCATTTATTTTCCTTCTTTTGAACCACAAAAACTCAGCTCTGTCTCTCTCGGCTTAGTTCTCTCTCTCTGTGACAATTTTTTTGGAATAAATTAGAGCGATAGTCCTTATAGTATACTTTTGTTTTATTTTTGTTTCTATTGTTTTAATTTAATCAATTTTACGGATTGTGTCATATTAGTCCAATAAATAACAGTGGTTAAGTCTGATGGACAGAAAATCAAATAATGTTTCAATTTGGTCCCTGTAATTCACAGGATATATTAATTTGGTTCTTATTATTTTGACTTTCTTATAAACTATAGGGATCAAATTGAAACATCATTTGATTTTTCATCCATCAAACTTAACCACTGTTATTTATTAGACTAATATGACACAATTTGTAAAATTAAGGGGCAAAATTGATCAAATTGAAACAATATGGACCAAAATGAAAAAACAGGTAAACTACAGGGACCATTTGCATAATTTACCCCCTCCCTTTTTTCTTTTGTTTTTCTCTTTTACATTCATCAAACACAACTTGTGATCCACCAAAATCTAAGGTTTTAGACCCTAGTTCTTGAGGCTAAAGTAAAGAGCTTGGCGAGAGCAACGTTTTGACCGGTGGAAATTGAAATTCGGCAACGTCGAATTTTGGGATTTTCATTCATTTTCTCTCCTAAGCTTTGAGGTAGGGATTTTCTAAACATTGTGTTTGTGTTTTAGCTTTATTAGGTGTTATTTTGATAGTGTGATATTTGAAAAGATTAGGGTTTTATTAATAGTATATTAAGTGTATAAAAAGGGGGAAGTTCTCAACTTTTTTTGAAAATCTCTTATTAGTTGAGTGTGATTTTTGTATGACTCATGAATGTCAAGGAATGTAATTTTTTTTTTTTTAAATGAGAAATCCCCAAATTTTAATAAAACCTTAGAAATTTAAAATATTAAGATTTAGATGTTTGGGATAAGTTTGTGAAAAGCTTATAAGAGTTAAAAACATATGTTTATTTGAACAAATGAGAATTTGAAAGTGGATGTTTAAAGGGATGAGATTGATGAGAATGTTGTTGGGAATATTGGAAGCCATTGAGGTTCCTTTTGGAAATTGTTTAATTTGAAAATATAGAACTATTGAGAAAGATGAAAATATTTATCATGTTGTGGTGTTAAGAAAAGTTGAAAGAAACATATGTTGCTTTTGGTATTATGAAAATTCTTGGTGAATTCTTGAGTTTGAATAAAAAGGTAAAATTGATAAATATTTTTGAAAGAATGTTATTATTCTTGATTGAGTTGGGAAAGAGAAGACTGAACATATTGTTACTTCTATGTTGAAATTATTGAAAATTTGAGATTATGAGTTATGTTTGTCTCTTAAAATTTATATTTTGTATAGAGAAAATTGTTTGGGCAATCGGTGAAGGATTGTATTGATAGTTGTAGAAATTGCATGTGAATTAGATAAATTGAAATATTTGCAAATTCATACATAGCATGGAACATTGCATAATCTCATGATTCAATCCTCGCATTGGATTTGAGAAATTGATTTTCAAATTGATTCATTGTATAGCAATTCTGGTTTGGACCCGACCCGTTGATATTCTAGATCTGGGTTTCATTGTCTTATATAGTTATTTATGTCTTGCTCTCCTTATTCCTCATTGAGTTGGGTTATTAGAGTGTCTTAGTTGCGTTTGGAACAAGTCAGGAGTTAATTTTTCAAAATGGTTTCTGCTTAGATTTTAGCTTCTTCGCTCGAGCGCAAGGCTTCTTCGCTAGAGTAACACTTCTTGCGCTTGAGCGGTCTTTGAGAACTCTCAGTACTTTTGCAGGCCTATAGAGATACTGGGAGTTGGCATTCTTCACTCAAGCGGTGTTTCCTGTGCTCGAGCAATCACACTTTTTGTGTCTGGACACTCAAGCGACACTTCTTGCGCTCGAGCGGTCTGTGCGTATATCAAATCGTAAAGTCGCTTTTTTGAGTCACTTTTTCATTTCGCCCTCGCTTTAAACATTCTAAAAACCCTAGATCCAGAGCTTCTCTCCAAAACTCACATTCTCTCTACAAATACACCTAGGTCCATTGATTTCTTCACTGGTGTCCCTTTGATAAAAAGGTAGAGCATATCGCGAGCCTTCTTTTTATCGGAACAAAGTTGGGTTTCGATGTTGTTGAGGTTTCTCCATTCTCTCTCTCTCTCTCTCTCTCTCTGTCTCATCTCCTCTTCGCTTCAAGAGGTAGGGTCTATTTCGTTAACTCAATATGAGTTCGTTGGTGTATTTATGGTATGTTTTGATATATAGATCTTGTGGTGCTTAGATTGCTTTTGAGGTATATTTTGTGGGTTGAGGGTTTGTCCAAATTGGGGCTTGTTGGTTATGATTTTAATATTAAATCTAATTTTAATATACAAACTTGCATATGGTTTTCTAAAAGAGAAAAACCCCAATTTGTGGGAAAAAAAATTCTAAATGATATTGATTTTGGGAAATGGGGTAGAGTTTCTAGAAAATGGATTTGGTTGGAAAAGTATGATGAGATTTTAAAAAACACAGATTGTTGAGTACTTTTTTGAAAATGTTCTAGAAAGGTGATTTTTTTTTAGAAAAATATTGGATTGTATATCTGTATTGTTATCTTTTAATTATTGCATTAGAGATAACTGTTTTGGCTATCGGTGGAGGATAGCATTGTCGTGTGTTAGAAATTGCATGTGGATTAGGCAATTTGAAATCATTCATATCACAGAGCAAGTAATGGATTTTTGAAATTTGAAACCGTATGTTTGGAAAGAGATTTTCGAAATTTCGATATTATGTTTTGGAACTTTTGCATTGTTTTGGAAAATAATATTTTGAATCACACGTATTGTGCTATTAGAATAAGATAAATAAAGTGATAAATCTATGAGGCGGTGTCAAAGCAGAATTAAGTTGGCTTGTGTGTTCATGGTGAAAGACCTAAACCCGAGTGGTAGGTGTCGAGCCTTCCGGTTAGCACCAGTAAAAATGACCTTGTGACTTGTATAGTTACTCGTATGAACACTAGCCCTGGAGATTTATCCATTTTATTTATTATCATTTTGGTTTTGGAACAGGATGTTTGGATATAGTTTTAGCAATGTATTTGCTTTCGTTTAGCGATGTATTTGCATTTGATTTAGCAATGTATTTGTTGGTTGGTATTGAGATACCTGGATTGGTTTTTGAAAAGGAATTTTATATCAAATAGATGTTTTGAACTCGGAAATAGTTTAGATTAAACGTAAGGTTTTGGTAATTGGAAATAAAGGATTTTGTTAGGAAGTCAAATGGATTTGAAAATGTATTTAAACATATTGTATATACGTATTGCATCATGATCATTTATGCTAGTGAAGCATGTTTAGTTTTTGAAATATTCTTTACTGGGCTTTATGCTCACCCTATGTAGTTGAAAATATTTTTCGGGTGTACATGTGTGGATGTGGACTAAGACGTGAAGTTGTGTTCGGAACCGTGTAGGGTGGTTCTGTTATTTGTAGGCCATGGACCATTCATATTATTTATTGGCCGTATGCCATTCTTGTAAGGGTTACACCCTTTGTATATGATGTAAGCCTTTGGGTGTTCAATATAATTTATAACATCTGTGCATATTTTTAGTTACAGAACATCCATTTGACTTAGATGTTGTGTCTAGGAATGTATCAAATCGGATAAATACATGTATTGTGTGACTAAATGATATTCATTTGCATGAGAATTGTTATCTATTGTTCATCGTTGGGTGGTTTATTCACGTGAGCCGGACCGTGTAAATCCGAGGTGTGACACATTAAGAATATTTGAAATGTGTTGAATTATGGGGTAAATACGTTTGATAAGTCCGGATGGGGGGTGTAGATTGGTATTGTTTAAGCTAGTCTGAGTATCTAGGGTGAACACCGAAAACAGGTGCGGAGTAGGTACCACATGTCTTCTAGTTAGAAGCCAGTAAAATGGAGATTGGTAGCTCTAGTTATCCCTATTTGCAGACACTAGCCTAGGGATTACCATAGTCGTATTTACCGCTTTTTGTTCTGTCAAACGGATGATTGAATTGGTTATATTTTTGAACAATGAGAATTTCAAAATGAGAAAACCTATGATTTTGGCATTGGCATCTCTTATGCATTGCACCTCATGATATTGTTAAACTGGGTGCACTTTATTTAGATTATCTCTGTTGGGCTTTATGCTTATCCCTTAGTGGAAACCATTTTCAGGTGATTGTGGTGTGCCTCCGCCAAAGTGAAGGTGTGAAGGATCTTTTTGGAGCACATGGCTCAGTCATTTATTTGTTTTGTTTTTTTTCGCAAACCAAGGGCTATCTATGTATGGGTTTGAAAACCACTTTGTTATAATCGAGCAAAGCCATAGAACTTGTAGCTAGTAAGGCATTAATTTGTATTTTGTTGCTTTAACTTGTTATTATCACATGCTATAGACTCATATCTTAAGGATGATAAATATATTAATGCATGTGGTGACTTTTTTGTTAAATCTCACACTGAATGTTTTTAAGGGAAAGATAGGAATTTAGTGTGAATATTGGTTATTGAAATGTCTATAATACTCAATGTTTCTGTATGTTAATAATTGGAAGTAATGGGGTATGGTCCTTATATATGAGTTAATCTTGGTATATTAGATGTCAATATTTTTCAGAGCGTTACATGTTGGTATCAGAGCTATCGGGTTTGAATACTTGGGGCTCACGGGAAGTGGTTTTTACCACAATAGGTTCATTTCACTCGTTGAAAATGTTGTATATCTTTTGTGCTATGTGATAACATGTTTTTGTGACTATGTGGGTATGGGGTTAAACTTCTGAGATGTGATTTGCATTCATGAAATTCTTAGAAGTCCTTTTAGAAAAGCACCTGATCAATGCTATTTCTATTTGGAAGGTTTTGAACGTTTGTGGGACGAACCAATATCTTGGAGGGGTAACTCGTATGTGCTCTATGTGACTGTGAGCTTATGTGGTTTGCCTTATGTGATGTAGATACATGTATATGTTTATGTTTAATCTGTATGTGACGTGTGAGAATGGAGTACTTACTTTTGAACTTAATTCTGTCTCTTATATCTAATGTCATAAAACAGGAGAGGCTGTAGTAGAGGCCGGAATGATGGGTCAAGATGTTGTAGAATTAGCATTGAAGCATGGGTTAACCAATTTGTATGATTGTAGGTGTAAATGTGACCTCAAAATAGTAGAAATTATGTTGCATGGTGAATGGTTTGTTGTTATCAAGTTTGTGGAAATGGGCTAGATGAAAAAACTTAAAAGTAGAGCGAGTTAGAGATTAAACTTCTTGTAGTAGTATGGTTTGGTTGTGACTTTCATGATGATTTAAGTAACCTAAGATAGTATATTTTGGATTGTTGACATCAGAACACATAAAACTAGTTTTAATTTTCCTTGAGATAAATGAAGTTAGATATGGTTGGGTTGTTTCACTTGCTTGATTGACTACTTGTGAGGTTAGTGATGGGCCTTATGTCAATTATTTTTCTTGTGTGTTTGGGAATAATGTGGTCTTAGCATGATAAAAATTATAGTGTCGTAAGAGATGTGTTTCTTAGAGAGTTTGTTTTATTCATAATTTTGTTGCAAATCCTAAGAGGGAAAATGAGACAAATAATTTTGAGATAGATTGGAATGAGCTTAAATTTGATTGGGATTGCACCATTTGATTGAATTTTTAATAGCAAAAAAATAGTGACTTGTGAGTAGACATTTTAGGATATGTAGCCGAGTTTTGAATGTTTTCAAGTTTGGTGGAGTCAATTGTCTCAAAGTTGGTTGTTGATGTACCTAAGTGCAATATATAAGTGTTTAGGGATATGATGTGATTGATGTCTTGGGGGTTGTGTTAGCAAAGCAATGTCTTTGGAGAAATTGTTTGAAATGATCTTGTGAGGATGTTGTGATTCTATGGAGATTATGATTAGATGCCTTGAAATGGTTGATATGACTGTAATTTGAGTATTTTCATGGAAATTTATGCTTGATCCATTGTGAAAGATTGATGTTAACTTTTATAGTTACTATTATTTATAGTTTAGAAATTTTGAAGATGAGAAGTATATGTGAGCATTTTCGGTTAACTTTGGCGTGTGTAGAGACGGTGTGTTTCGTGCAATTGAAATGGAGATTATTTTTGTATCACTTGTACTTAGCTCTAAGATTGTTTTGTATTTTTTGTGCAAGAGTTGTGAACCCCTTATATTGATCCTTCATTTTGCTATAAGTGGTGAGAATTTGTGTTGTTGGTATGTTGATCTAATATTATTATTGGGTTTAATTTGGGTGCATTTGGCATTGAGTGGTTAATGGTGGTCATAATTAAGAAGTATTTAGTTTTGCTTGACAGAGGATGATACCTTATTTTAATTTTATTTCATCGTGGTTGTGGTGATATTATCTTAGGAGAAGTTATTCGACGGACCCCTTGCTATTTTGTTAGTCTTGAAAATTGCTTTGGAATAACTGTTGTTGACATAGAAAATTTCTTAGAGTGAATGAGTGGTATTATAACTCATGGTTGTATCTTTTAGATTTTAGGTAGAAGTGAGTTGACTAGAGACTTCGGCGAAGATTTCAAAATAACTACAAGTATTTGTTGGTGTAATCTTTTGTCTCGAGCTGTGTAAACTTTTCATGGTGGGTTTGGTACGATAGTTAATATCATTATTTTGTGACATATAGTTATAAATTAGATTTTAATTTCTTTACACTTTTGTAAGTTGTGGTAAATAATTCCCGAGTTAAATTTTTTTAGGTGCAAAACAGATTTAGTAATGATTGGATTGAAATACTGAAAAGACTATCTTAGTTAGAATTTTGTATCAGATATGTAGTATTGTTTTTTTTCTTTTGGGCAAGGGATGTACATTGAATTTCGCTTGGAGAGATTTATTGTCATTTGAGGTTAATCTATTTATTAACGATTCGGAAATTTTAGAGTCATTTTAGTGTTAATCTTTACAAGTGTCTCATTGTGGTTGGTTCTGCATACTTCTAGGGTGAGAGGTAGACAATTCTATGAACTGGCCTCCAGAGCAGTATTAATACTTGTTGATAAGTGAGTTCATATAGTAAGAGTTGTCGAATTTGAGTTTGATCTTTGAGGTTATCATAATATTAGTGTGATGTGGAATTGTGTTGCAACTTGAGAGGTATTGTCATGGCATTGATTTCAAAGAGTGGGAGCGGTTCTGAATTAACTTTTGTTGGGAATAGCTTAGTATGGTTAGAATGTGTACCTAGTCTTGATAAATTTTATGTGGACTCGAAGTGCATTGTCAAAGCATTTGGGTACATTTTATATTTGAGTGAGATTGTTTGGGTGGATGTAGACAATTTTGCATAAACTATTAGTCGATTCGTTGAGTGAAAGGGACAGATAAACTCTTAAAAAAAAAAAATTTGCTTGGTTGGGAAATTAAGGTTATGGCTTAGAATTTTCGAGTAGTGTGTTTGGTGTGGTCAAATTATATTTCATGAGTGTATGTGTTTCTTATGGTTATAGGTGGAACGTTGAGACTATGGTGATTTGTGAATTCTGCTTTGTATAAAGTAATTCAAAATGAATATGATTGTATTAGGAAATGAACGGAGGTTCTCATGAGATGAAATATTTCAAGTAATTATTTGTGTTAGTTTAGTTTCAAATTGGGTAACCTAGTGCGGATTTGTTTTAATGTTGAGATGTATTAGTTGTCGTGTGATGATAGAAGTTACAAAATATATTATTGAAGTGTATCTTTAAAAGCAGGGTGTTCTCATTAGTTAAAAGTCTTGAGATAATCACTTTGGATTGATTTTGAGTAGATTGTTGCACTAGATTATGGAAAAGATAATTTGTGGTGAGTCATTTTTAATGGTATGTAACGTTTGAATACTTTTCTGAGTGCTTTTTAAAATAGTTGGATTCTTTTGTTGCTGTGACAAGTTGAAGTAATTGTGTGGAATGAGTAAATTTTGTGGAGGTGTTTGAATGTGTTCAAGTGAGATGGTGAGTACGGTTGTATTCCAACTGCGAGTTTGATTGATTTTAATTAACCCTTTATATGTTGCAAAAGTCACTTGTATTTTCCCTTCATATTACGGATTATTAGTTGAAATTCTAGTACGATGGTTTTAAGTTGAGGGGTAGCTTCTATAGAGTAGTGTATCTTAATATTATGGATAGTTGGTGGGTGTAGAAATTTTATTTTTGAATCTATTGAAAATTTGTTACTTTATATTGGTAAAATACTTTTGTGGATGTAATTAGAAAGAAATGTTATCCCGATATTTAGGTCGATTGGATTAGACTGTTCGTCATTCTTGTTTGATTCAAGCTATAAGTAGTACCATCATTGAGAAGTTATTGTTGTGTTTACAGCTCTTGATTAAAGTGAGTCTGAGAGTTTCAATTTTAGTTACGGTGTCTTTTACAATGAGAGATAAGAGAGCATTAAATTCTTGAGAGTAAGCTTAGTACATGTTTGGGTTATTGAAGGAATGTCTCAATGAGAAAATGGTTATTGAGATTTTAAGGATTAAGTAATTATGTTAAGAGTAAATCTCATTATTTTCTTTTATCTAGGCGAATTTCGAGGGAGAAATTTCTTAAGGGGGAAAGATTGTAATGAGTTGAATCAAATTGAATTTATTTATTTATTATTCTTTTCGATATTTTTTTTTTGTAATTTTTTTAATATGTTTGTGGGCTCAGGTATTGATTGGAGTTGGATTGGTATGAATTTCCAAATTGTTTGATTGTGTAGTTGTTATTATTATAGTTGTGGTGTTGTGATCCATTCTATTTAAATTGGTGAAAATAAATTATATTACTTCTTGATTTCGATTTCGTAAGGCCTGCTTGGCAATTTCTTTTTAGTTTTAGTTTTAATTATTCTTGGGTCTTGAGTATTGAATATGGATATGAATTTAATTTTTGGGATTTCTTTTAATTAAGCCAAATTGTATTGTTTTAATTCATATTTGATTATGTTAATGGTGGGTTTAATCTCAGTTGGAGATTTATTTTAAATTATTAAATTTGATTCATTTTGGATCTAATTGATTGAATCACGACTCGTTTGTAACCACTTATTATTTTTGTTGTTATTATTATTATCGTTAGTTATGAATATTTATGATGTATACCATCAAACGAAATATATTTTGTGATGAGAAAAAATATTATTTTATAAATTAGGTTACAAAATCTTATTATGTTACTAATAGTACTTTTAATTATATATATAGAGAGAGAAAGATGGAGACAAATAAAATAAAATAATAATAAAGGAAGCAAGCCCAAGTGGGGGCCTTCCAAGCTGCCTCCATTCCGTCAACCTTTTTTCATTTCTTTTCCTTCTTTTGAACCACAGAAACTCAGCTGTCTCTCTCTCGGCTTAGTTCTCTCTCTCTCACAATTTTTTTTTTGTCAAATTACAACAGTAGTCCCATTAGTTTATCTTTCTTTTTTTTTTTATTTATTTTGATTCTTGTTATTTTAATTTGATCAATTTTGTCTCTTAATTTTACGGATTGTGTCATATTAGTCCAATAAATAATAGCGTTTAAATTTGATGGACGAAAAATCAAACGATATTTCAATTTGATCCCTGTAGTTTACAGAATATGTCAATTTGGTCCCTGTTATTTTGACTTTTCTATAAACTACAGTGAATTATTTGATACACTTCAGGTGTACTATCATTAATCGTGAATTTAAATAATAATAATTTTAAGAGTAATGCTCACCAGTGATAAATCCAAAATTGAATCATAGATTTGAATAGAGATTTAGAAAGAAAAAGAAAGAAAGAAAAAATGTGTGAAATGTAATTATATTTTATTCACAGTTTCTCTTTCTTTTTTTTAAATCTGTATTTAAATTTATGATCCAAACACATCTTAAAAGAAACTTTCATATTTTAGAAAGAACAAACTTTTGATCTTTTATAATTGAAAGGAAGAAAAATTTATGTAAAATGTACTTCAGATATATTTATTTGATACTTCTTTTAATTGCAAATTTAGCAATATGGTAAACAAAATTTTAATTTTTGAAAAAATCATGGTTTGATAGTTTTAAAATACTTATTTCTCAATCATCTGGAGCTTGTTTTCCTTTTTGGCTAATAATGGAAGAAAAAGAGAGAGAAACAAAAGTATTCATATAAACAGCATACCTTTTCAATTAGGTGCATTATGGTTTGATTGAGGTCGCTTATCCATAGCCAGTCTTCTCCTTCTATGCCTGGGGGCCACTTGTACTTTCGCTCCTTCACAAATACACATTGTAACTTTGGGGTGCATACGACTCCTGGAGAGAAGGACTTCATTTTAGGGCAATTAAGGATAGTGATGTCATCTACCAATGGCAATTCCCAATCGTGAGTAACGTGGCAAAAACTCTTCAGCTCTGGTAGATCCTTGAGTTCCAAACACTTCAATTTAGGCAATGGAGTTCTATTTTCTTCTTTTTCTTCACCTTCCTCCTTTGCAACTACTTCTTCCATCATCGAGCAATTTTTAATTTGGAGGCGTTCTGTTGATGTAGCCGAAGTAGCAATCACTTCGAGGAAGAAACTCACAAGGTTTGGTAGATGATAAAGCCGCAAAATTTTCAATTGAGTGAACTCAATTTTATCCACTGAGCTTTTGCCCTGCCCTTTCTCATCTACAACAATCATTGACATCATTTTACATCTCCTTATGTCCAATTCTCAGAGTTGTAACATACACTTCATTATGGAATGTGGGAATAGATATCTCAAGTTATCACAGTCATGAACATGTAGAATACTTAATTGTGAAATGTATGTAAATCCAATGTGATCTCTCTTTGAAATATAATCCAGTTGGGGTAGATGTTTTAATTTTAGAGATTTCAAGAGCGAGAGCATCTCTGATTCTTGTTCCTTACAGTCCACAATTTCCAATTCAAACACCTTCTCCAGTAAACTAAAATTTTCTACAGTTAGATCTTCAAGATTTCCCAGCCTCGTAAGAAATTGTGATGGAAAAACACACAGCCATTTGCCACAGTGTTTTACATGTAGTTTTCTAAGTTTAGAAAAGGAACACACTGAGATTGGAATGTGTTCCAGCCCTTCCAGATTGTTAAAATCCTCGAGTTCTAGCTCCTCCAAGCTAGGTAACGCAACCTGAAAATTAAACTTTTGTTAGAAGTAGTTATAACATTTGAAGGAATGGTTATGGAATATCACTCTATCACTATCTCTCCTCTTGTAGTCTGCATATATGACCGATAATTTTTACAACCAAAACGTTTAAATGAATGAAATAAGACATGATTGCCTTTTTTTCATTTGGTTATTGAGACCAAAAAAAAAATACTAATCCTTGACAATGAAAAGAGAAAGAAGAGAAACAAATGATTGTGTCATTCAACTAAAGAAACTAACTATAGAATAAGCTACGTTCTAATAGTAAAATTTCCGTCCATGACCAAATGACAAAACCATTTCTAAAGATCTTATCTCATTTCCAAACAAAGTGAATGGCAGGGACAAATCTAGGATTTGAGTTTTGGAGAGGGGAACGACATGTAACTTTTCATTGAAAAAATTATTATAAAATTTTAAATTTTGATTTATTCCAGCACAATAAATAAATAATATTATTATTAATCAGACAATCTTTGTTAACATAATTGACAATAAAAATATATTTAGATATATTTCTTGTCTGCATTAATTTAACAAAATATTAACTATTACCATGTTTCCGTCTAGTAAAGGTTACTATATGAAAATGTTGTAATTGCCACTTTTTATATTATATATAAAAATAAAATCGACATCAAAACCTTTTTTTTTTTTTTATCGGCAAATATTAATTGTTAGTTGTTAGATTAGCATCAATGGGAGAAAATCTCTCCACTCTTGGCAAAGCACCTAAGTGCTTACACACCCTTAATTCAACTCCCCTAAGGAGAATTGAACCCATGACCTCTTTGGGACTAAGCCTTAAGGGAGGTATGGTGGCTGACTAGGTTAGGCCTAGTTGACATCAAAACCTTAATTAATATCTTTCTTAATAAATATGATCAAGTAACTTGCTACAAAATCATCTTCTATCTTATTACGTAGTTTAGTTTTGAAAAGAAATTATAATTGAAAATGTATGTTTTTGAGTATAATGATAATCCATTTCAACAACCGGTATTAAATTTATCAACTTATTTTAAGAATGTTAGGTTGAAACAAATAATATTTTTTATTTCCAGACAATATTCTTATTTCTAGAAAATGAACAAACAAAAATAAATGCAAAATAACATGCATAAGCAAAAAGTGTGATTTATAAAAGAAGAAAAAAAAACATAAATGACATATTAACAGAAAACAAGAATAGTAACAAATTAAAACAAATAATATAATACAAATAACTTTATACAATATAGAAATATAACAAATAATACAGATAACAAATAGAATATATTAATATTTGATAACACTCAATTTAAAAACTATTTTTAAAATTTTGTAATGTAAATAATTTGGCTGGTGCAAACTACTAAGATTTTGTAAATGCGAAGTACTCTAATTTATAATTATCTTGCTAATTACTAGTACAATATATATAATTTTTAGGGAGATTTACGTATAAGTTTTAATAAATGAACTTATTGTCTATTAGGTCATCTATGCAACGTGCCGTAGTGTCATACATGTACATATCTAAGTTTGGACAAATCAATGAAGGTGGATAGTATCCCTTCCAGATTGTCAAGATGCTCAAGTTCTAGCATCTCTAAAATGGGGAATACAACCTGAAAAGAACTCTTTCTTTTAGATGCATCTAAAAAGTAAATATTTATGAAATATTTTTTAAAAATTCATTAAAGATGAAAAAAAGTTGGTATATATATATATTTTGTCTTTAGTTAATTGTTTTTTAGAAATTTTCATAAATATTTACTTTTTAGATGCATCCAGAATAGATGTACCAAAAAATAAAAAAGTTTTAACTAAAACTAAAACTAAATTTTTTTTCATTAAAGACAATATATATATGAAAAAAAAAACTCAAAAATAGTTTTTAAAAACTAAACCAAACAGATTGATAATGTCATTTTAGGCATTCCATTTGAGATGTCATGTATAAATCACATGTCAAATTTTAATGTATTTAAGAGACATATCCTTAACAAAATATTTACATTGATATAAATTTATAATTCGAAGTGATAAATATATTATTTTTTAGTTGAGGGCGTCAAGTGAGATTGGGTGATAATTCAAGAGAGTAAAATGCAATTTATCCTATTGATGAAAGGGCATTTTCATCATAAAAGTCCAAATTGAAAAAAATTAGTAGACGAGGAGAGTTAGATGTTACAAATTTTAATTGAGGGGAGTAAACTGATATAGTTGATAAAAAATAAAATGTAAAAAAAAATGTGGTCCATTGATAAGAGAGTAATTACAAATATAAAAGATATTTATATCATCAATTAGACTACAAAAATGCAATTTATCCATATTTTTTTGGATTTTTTTTAATTATTCATGTGAGCATGACTTTAACATGTCATATCCATATCTATGGTTCTAAATATACCATATTAATTATTTGAAAAAGGGAAAAGAAAAATCACACATGAAGTTTATTTCATATTTAAGTAATGCTAATGAGAGTTTCTCTATAGAAATATAGATCTTTTCATTGTATAATCACATTTTATGACACAGTATAATCAGAACCTTGTCCTCATAATAAGAATAGAATGATTACTTTTTCTTATAGAAAAAATTAAGAAAGAACGAAAGAAAGAGAGAGAAGACCTTAAGAAAAGAAAGACGTGTGGACATACCTTGTGGGGGAAAAGAGATATGAAGGTAGCATTGTGGTTTTCCATTGACTCTGAAAACGGATTACTGCTATTGAGGAAGAGCCACTTGAGTTGTGGTAGACGCCCAAGACTCAATTCCTTCAATTGAGGGAACTCAATCTCGCCAGTCCCTCTGCAAAAACCAATGAGCTTTGGTAGATTCCACAAAGCCATGGATTCTAACGCTGAAACTCCATCTTGTTTGTTGCATCGTCTTCAACTTTTTCGTTCCAAATAACTTCTTCAATTTTGTCACAATGATAAATATTAAGATGTTTTAGTTTTCCAAAAGAGCCAGCTGGAAGTCGGCAGTGACATATCTTTCTTAAATTGGGTAGATTATTGAGCAGTAATTTCTCCAGGATAGGAAAAATAGAAGAAATAGCATTAGGTGTACGCGGGACCCATTCCATTGTATTGACAAAACATTCTGGTGTAGCACAATCTTCAATTACTAGGTCCTTCAAGTGTTGGAGTCCTTCAATTCCCTCTCGAAACAACTCTTGCACTGCATCCTCCGAACCCATGCCCCTTTACACTAGAACTGCACTACTCCTTAACAAAGAATTGACGCATTCTAACGGGATAGTACACGGGCTACGAAGTTTGAGATGATTTCCGAAACTTGTTACGTGTTTTGCACCAAACAACTCGTCGTCGTCGTCATAACCTATACAAATTGAGTATTTTGTCAATTTGCTAAACAATGGGATTCTTGGCAAACACTTGACATCTTTTATATTAATCTCTAAAGTATTCAAATTGGACAAGGATTCAAACTCTCTCAAGCTCGCATATTCTCCTCCTTCCTTGCCTTCTAGTTCCTAAATGCATTCGCAGTCAACCATGTGCAACTCTTGTAATTGGACTAGGGCTGATATGACACGAGGTGCTATTCTTTTAAGTTCCAAACATCCTTTCAGTTCTAACAACTTTAAATTAACCAGTCCTCTTATTTCCCCAGGTAACTCGTAAATGTCGGAATAATAAAACATGAGGATTTCCAGATTCAATAGCTTTCCAATTACAGATATATTATCGAATAGCTGACAGAAATGAAAATGCAATGTCGACAGGTTGCTCAAGAATTGCAATGACGACGGCAGTAATGAGATTTCATCATTCGTGATTGTCAGGTCCAAAACTTTGAGTTCTTCCATACCCTCAAAAAAATTGCTTGGTATTTTTAGTGAACTATTTTTGCATTGTATTAGTAAAAACTCAAGTTTTGAGCATCTCAATCCTCCTGGAAACTCTGCAATTTCATTTGATATCATCGAAATGGAAGTGTTAAGCTCATATGTTGCCTTCTTTGGCCACTCTCTCGATTTGGCACCATGGATTGTCATAAAACCATGCTTATCTTTAGCCGTAATTGATATGGCGACATCACGCACTACATCGTGCATTTTTATCTACCCCTCCAAACCATCATCCAAACCATCATCCAACAGTAAATAACAACTTTTAAGTTGATCAACTAAGACATTCACTCGATCTCTTATTTCATCCACTTTGTCGATGCCTTCAAACCACCGCAATCCAATTCCATATCTAACCAAATCTTCAATAGAAATAGCATAGTCTTCTGGAAACAAGCAACAGTGCAGAAACAACTTCTTGGCTCTCTCATCTTTTAGAAAATTGTAACTAAAATATAGAGCTTGATACACTTTTGCAGGCACTTCTGACGACAAACTTTCTGAACAAGGGGTTCTTAGTTGTTGAAGCGCATTATTCCAGTGATGTTGCTTGTGTTCGTTTGTAAGAGCCCTTCCGATAGTTACGAGGGCAAGTGGTAAACCTCCACATTCATTTACAATCTGTTTTGCAAGTGGTACCAAATCAAGGTCGTCAGCACAATTGCCTACCTTCTCTCTAAAGAGATGCCATGGTTCGTCACCCACTAGGACTTGAAGTTGGATACACCTTTTATTTTGTATTCCTTTCCATAGATTTTGAATTCATGAAGTGAAAAGGATCTTACAACTCTTGTTGTTGCCTCCTTCCAAAGGAAATCCCCAGTCCTCGAGATCAAATTCTTCCCAAATGTCATCCAATATGACTAGAATTTTCTTATCGTTCTGTAGAAGTCTCTCATGTAGCCGAATTGATCGTACTATTTTGTTCTCCATGTCAAGTTTTAGACCCAACATTTCTGCAATGCCAATTTGAACCTGTTTCAAGTTTGGCTCTTGGCTAACAACTGCCATTGCAACTTTATTAAAGAGTTTCTCTTCTTCCACTCGTTTGGCAACGTGTTTGACCATTGTTGTCTTGCCCACTCCCCCCATTCCACATAGCCTAACCAGGTTGATCTCGTCATCCTTCAGAGCGTCGATGATTTGCTTCACAATCAAATTTCGAGACTCAAACCCCTTGAATCCTGTCGATGGTAGAGATTGGATGGATGGTGGTGGTGGATGTTAGGGAAAATCGATGTGATTCCCCACAAGTAAATTAATCAATGGGAATAAAAACTGATGATACAGTTATGGTATCACGGGTCCTAGGCGGGATGGGTCGGACTAATCCACGCTTCTCCAACCGGTAACTGAGTGTTCAAGCCCACCAAAGAACCTGCACACAAGTTCAACAGGGAACGGGGAGTCCCCCAGCGAACCCTCCGACGAGCAAGTTAGAAAGAGAAGTAGAGTGTAGAGAAAGATTGGAGATAGAAAGCTTAACCTTCTTCTTGTTTTCAACGTCTGCTTATATCCTCTAGTAATCATTTCGCCATCCCTTCCGACCTGCCACCTTGGCCGAAAGTCTATGCTGTAGCTTACCTTGTTCAGGGTGAGGGGGTGCTGTTCCGACGGAGAGGTGTTGTCGTAATAAATGCTGTGATGGGCTGCATTAATGGCGATGTGCAGTGGCAATAACTTTGCAGATCTTTGTCTGCTGATGTGGCTTGTCCTTTACCTGCCACATGTCTGAATATCATTGGTTCTTCGTGCCATGTTGGCTTCCAGCTGTTCAGGATCTCATCAGTTGGGTTATGTGTTGGGCTCTAAGTGATGGGCTTGGGTTGTTCATAGTGGGCTATGACCTTTGTGGGCCTAACCACGTCAGTAGTCCCACATTCCCGAGTACAGCTTTAGCCCAACGAAGAGAAGACTAATGGAGAAGATGAGGAGGACTGACCGCAAAGGGTGGTCAAGTGGAAGGGTTGACCATGAGGAGGACTGACCACGAAGGGTGGCCGAGTGGAAGGGCCGACCATGAGGAGGACCGACCGCAAAAGGTGGCCGAGTGGGAGGGCCGACCATGAGGAGGACCGACCGCGAAGGGTGGCCGAGTTGAAGGGCCGACCATAAGGAGGACTAACCGCGAAGGGTGGCCGAGTGGGAGGGCCGACCATGAGGAGGACCGACAGTGAAGGTGGAGGTGGGGGGGCGCGGGGCTCAAGAGGCAGCGTGTCACGTGGTGACTTGAAGTGGAAAAGACAGGGTAAGGAGAGGTGGTAGCGAATCGTGATCGTACACGTGGCAACATCTCGTGGAGAAGGAGATTAGGCGTTGGGCCAGAAATGAAACGATAGGTCATGATAGTTGTTGAAAAGACAGTTTTAGCGGATGTTTTGAAAAGTTTTCAAACTGGCGCAAATTAATTGTGACCCTTGGAATACGGGCAAGCCTTGGGCTTTTGGTATTATTCGATTTACCTACTTCTTTGCAAGAAATCAAAACATTCCAAGTGTTGACTCTTTTGTTGCTGACGATACACCTCTGCAACATTTTTTGAATTTTCTTGCACCCGCATCCGAAGCGATTCGCAGGCATACCACAGAGATGGCCCAAGAAGAAGCTGGAGCCGCTAGGGTTGATTCGTTTGGGGATGACGACGCAGTGGAGCTGGCAGAGCAGTACTGGACGGAGAGACAAGTGGGGAGAGTAGGGGAGCCGGTGGTACAATCTCATTATTCCACCATGAGGGTGGCTCCAAAGCCAATCAACTAGGCGGAACCAGATCACTAGCATACGAAGGCTGATAAATCAACGGTTACCACGGCGGACTTGGAGGGTATGCGCGAAAAATACTAGGTTCCCGCTGAAATAGAGTTACTGTTGTCGTCGTCAACGGAGAGGCCATCCGACGCCCGGCCGAGGGAGTTTTCCCTTTACGAGGAAGCATTGAAAGGATGACTGAGGCTGCCGCTTCCGCAAGTGGTGGTTGATGTCCAAAACCGGTTAGAGGTAGCGCCGGGGCAACTAATGCCCAACGCGTGGAAGATTGTAGTGGCCTGTGCAAGCGCGTGGCCGAAGGCGACTGAAGGGGTGGCTATGACAGTGAACGAATTTTTCGCGTGTTATAAGGCCTCAGGATAGCAAGAGACTTGGGTGACGTTGCAGGCGGCGGTAGGGAGGGGTCTGATGACGGGGCTGCCATTATCCAATAAGGGTTGGAGGCCGCGGTGGTTTTACGTATCCGCGAATGGAGGGATTGGGGTGCGCACGATGTGGAGAGTGCCCACCAAATCTGTGGAGCCAAAACTAGGGGTGATAGAAGAGGAGAGAATAAAGAAAGTGAAGGCATGGAGGAAGTTAGGTGGGATGAACTCGTTCAACCTTTAGCCTTGTTTGCAGCGGGATTGGGTTCTCAGCCGAGCGGTGGAGATCTGGGACGAGCTGAATTAGAGGCGAGGTGGAAAGCGCAAGAGGCTAAGGATATGGCCATCCTCGCCAAAGCCACTAAGTTCAAAGAGTCCCAGGCAGACCGACTGCCAAAACCGATCGCGAGGGAGAGGATTTGACCTCGCCCCAAACCCTTGGGAGGAAAAGACTTAGGCAGATTTGAGCCACGACCGCCCCCAGTTGATCCTTTGAAGGAGAGGGCTTACAAGGAGATGGAGGTAGAGGGTGTGGTAAAAAAAAAAGAGGAGAGTGAGGAGGAGTGAAGAAGAGCCTGGCTTGAAGAAGAGGAAGGAGATGACGGCAGAGGAGACCCCCATGGCCCAGGAGGCAGGGGAGGAGAGGGTGGGGGAGATCCTAGGAAGGGTGGTTGCTCTAAAAGTGGTGGAGGTCACCTCAAAGGTCATGGAAGTCATCCCAGTAGTGGCGGAGATCGCCCAAGAAATTCAAGTAGAAGGTGAGGCAACTAGCCTTGAGCCAAAGGGAGAGGAACAGCCCCAGGGGGGTCCTGCGCCCCAAGGAGGAGGGGGGGTCAGGCTAACGACTGTGATCTACCACGCCCGCGCGGTGTCTGGGCGACTAGAGGGAGAAGAAGGCCCAGCTAGGGCAGCTGCAGATCGCCTTGTTGGGATCGTGGATGAGGCAGCTATGCGCTCGATAGCCAGGTTCAATGAGGCTAAGCTGCTATGGGGGTTGTGCTCTGCCCAAATTGAGGTAACCACCTTAGCTGGGGCTCTGCTGAAAAAGGCGGCGGCTGCAAAGGTCAAGTCGGATGAGGCCAAGGCTTAACTTGCAAACTTCAAAAGGGAGAGTGCAGGGTGGAAGAAGGTTGCGCGAAGCGCGTGCTCCAGGAGTTGGCAGGAAGCTGAAAAAGCTAAAAAGATGCAAGTGTTGGCCATTGTTCACCACAATATTGCCGACAGAGCCCATGCTGAGCTGATCGCGGTCAAGTTGGAGCTAAAAGACGAACACCGCCAGGTTGTGTCGCTCGAGTTCCAGCTGGCTGGCGAGCAGAAGAAGTTGGGGGATGCTCAAAGGGCTTGCGCAGTCGCCATTGAGCGGCATGAAGAGGCTATGACCAGCAATAAAGATCTGCGCGCCCAGCAGATCAAAGAAAATGATGAAGCAGACGTGAAGATTGCTGGGTTGCAGAATGAGTTGGAAGACGAGCGTGCTAAGGCAATGGAGGAGAGGGCGAGCTTGCAGAAGGAGTTGGAGGAAGAGAGGGCCAAGGCAGCCGCTGAAAGGGCGAGCCTGCAGAAGGAGTTAGAGGAAGAGAGGGCCAAAGCAGCCTCTGAAAGGGCAACATACCTCGATCTGTATGTTGCAGCGGTGGATCAATTCAAGGGGTCTACTGAATTTTAGATAGCGATCAATGTTACGGTCGCCAGCAATTTGGTGAGGGAGGTGTCTGGTGGGGCGGGCCCGTCGAGAACGACCGTTGGGGGCAGGGCTGAAGCAGAAGTTATTGAGAACTTCCAACGGTCAGACTTCTATAAGCATGAAATGGTTGAGTTCTGGGATAGTGGCTGGAAGATGTTCAAGCGTAAAGCTGAAGAGCTGTTCCCAGACTTAGACCTCAGTAGTGTAAAAATTGGCGAAGACGATGTGGCCCAGACCCCTCTGGATGAGGGGATTGAAGAAGAAGACCTCGTTTCCAGTGAGAAGGAATAATTGAAGAAGAAGAAGAAAACCGTGGACTTAGAGTTGCTTTTGTGTGTTTGTTTTTGTTTTTGTTTTTGTTTTTTGAATTGCTGTAATGAACTTATGTACAAGTTTATGAATAAATAAAATTGCTGTTGTGTTTTCATTCGATTGTTTTTGCTTGTGCATCTGAAATGAATGAGAATGGTGGCTTGTGAGTGAAGCTTGTGTACAAATCGTTGTGAAAATCTCAGTGTAAATTGGAGTCGAACTTGTATTAAAAACTCAATGCGGAGTACTGTTGAAGTGAGACTTGACTTGAAAAGAAAAAGGCTGACTTGCACATGTGGATAAATAAGAAAATAATTTGACTTGTAAAGGAAACATATGAGAATATCAAAGATTTGAAGTTTCAAATTATGTCCAAAAATGGAGTTGTAAATCGTGTGGCAAGAGTGTAGTTGTAAATCGTGTGGCAAGAGTGTTGGTAAATAAAAGATTAGCTTGGAAGTTGACTAAGTAAAGAGTGGTGTAAAAACATCGACCTAGAATTTTGGCCAAGTGAGTCTACTCATGCCACAAGCATGAAGTTTGCTTGAATGGCTTTGACCGAGCTCTACATGTGTGCTTAGTCGGGGTTAGGCTATGATTCACTGACTTTGCAAATATTTCAGTAGCTTGAAGTAACTCAGTCTTGCTTTGACCGAGGTGTTTCATGCTCAGTCTGGACGAGCTTTTCCTGGTTGGTCAGGCTAAGGCTGTAAGGTTTTCGTCGCTCGGTCTGGACGAGGCTTTTGGTGCTCAGTCTGGCTGAGGCTTTTTGAAGCTCAGTCTGGACGAGGCTTTTGGTGCTCAGTCTAGCTGAGGCTTTTTATGCTCGGTCTGGCTGAGGCTTTTTGAAGCTCGGTCTGGACGAGGCTTTTGGTGCTCAGTCTGGCTGAGGCTTTTTGTGCTCGGTCTAGCCGAGGCTTTTGGTGCTCAATGTGGCTGAGGCTTTTTGTGCTCGGTCTGGACGAGGCTTTTGGTGCTCAGTCTGGCTGAGGCTTTTTGTGCTCAGTCTGGCCGAGGCTTTTGGTGCTTAGTCTGGCTGAGGCTTTTTGTGCTCGGTCTGGCCGAGGCTTTTGGTGCTCAGTCTGGCTGAGGCTTTTGTGCTCGGTCTGGACGAGGCTTTTGGTGCTTAGTCTGGCTGAGGCTTTTTGTGCTCGGTCTGGTCGAGGCTTTTTATGGGTGCTGTAATCAAAATGTTGTGGAGACACCATATAAATAACTGAGATGTAAAATTGTTGTCATGGAGAGTGTAGCCCAATTGATCAAAGATTTACATGATGTAAGGGGAGAACAAGGGTGTTCAAGTGTGTAAATATGCCGAGAAGAAAATACAATTACTAAGCAATACAAAAGTAGGAATTTATTGAAAGTAACGCTTCAAGTGTTCGGCGTTCCACGGGTGGGGGAGATCTCGACCTTCCATGTCCTGAAGTCGGTAAGTGCATGGTCGTGGTCGGGCTTTCACAACGTAAGGTCCCTCCCACTTGGCTGCCAGTTTGCCCTCAATCGGATTTTTGGTGGCAAGGGTTACTTCGCGCAAGACAAGGTCCCCCACAGCGAACTCCCTTGATCGGACTTTGTGGTTGTAGTGTGTTCTCATTTTCTGTTGGTATGAGGCCAGTCTAATAGCAGCGGTGTCTCTGAGCTCTTCGATTAGGTCGAGGTCTGCCTAACGGAGTTCTTCAATTAGTTCTGGATTCGGATGTAAAACCCTTAGGGTGGGCAGACCGACTTCCACTGGGATGACCGCCTCAACGCCATATGTTAAGCGAAAAGGGGTCTCCCCAGTGGGAGTCCAAGCGGTAGTATGGTAAGCCCAGAGTACATTTGGTAATTTCTCAGCCCAAAGTCCCTTAGTAGCTTCCAGCTTAGTCTTGATGATCTTCAGGAAGGAACGGTTGGTAACCTCGACTTGGCCATTGGCTTGGGGATGACTTGGGGAGGAGAAACATGGTTGGATTTGGAGGTCTGCACAGAACTTCCTGTACTTGGCGTTGTCGAATTGTTTGCCGTTGTCGGAGACGATAGCTTGAGGGATGCCAAACCTGTATACGATCGATTGCCAGATGAATTTGGTTGTGTTCCGCTCGGTAATGGTGGCAAGGGGTTCTGCCTCTACCCACTTGGTGAAGTAATCAATGACGACAATTGTGAACTTGGTCTGGCCTCGGCCGGTGGGCAGTGGACTAACTAAGTCGATCCCCCATTTGGCGAATGGATAGGGACTGCAAAGTGTGATCAACTCTGTGGGAAGAGCATGGGGGATGTTGGCAAAACGCTGACACTTATCACATTTGAGCACGAAGTGAAACGCATCTTGATTGAGAGTAGGCCAGAAATATCCAGTGCGAAGTATTTTGTGGGCTAGGGATTTGCCGCCTGAATGATTACCACAAATACCCTCATGGATTTCCCGTATCACATAGGTTGCTTGAGCTAGATTGAGGCATTGCAGATACGGGCGTGAAAAACCACGTTTGTACAAGATGCCACTGACGAGGATGTAATTGGACGACCGGGCCCTGACTTTGGTGGCCTGCTGTCAATTGTCAAAAATAGGAAGATGTCGGACACCCAAGGGATGGGTTCATTTTGGAGGAACTACACTTCTTGCTGGTCGGGGGAGATGGCAGGGTGGACTAGGTATTCGAGGCGGACACCATAGCTGAGGTCGGATTGGTCTGCAGAAGCTAGCTAAGCCATCTCATTTGCAGCAGAGTTTTCCGCCCAAGGGATGTGCTTGATGTGGAAGGTATTGAAGAGGCAACCAAGGGGGAGTGTAATATCCCTGTAAGCCCGCATTGTATCATCCTTGGTATCGAATTCCCCCGTAATTTGTCTGACAATGAGTTGGGAGTCGCTGAACACTTGGATGTGGCTAACACCGATGTCTCGGGCTAAGCGGAGACCTGCTATCAATGCCTCATATTCGGCCTCATTGTTACTGGCCTCGAACAAGAAACAGAGAGCACATGTGAAATAACCACCCTCGGGGGCGGTGAGGATGAGACCAGCCCTACTGCCTTCTCTGCGGGATGATCTGTCGACGTTGAGGGTCCAAGAGTGGGGGTCTTCTGGCTCGGCGGGGATTGGCGGGGGTGGAGGGGCTGTGGTTAGGGTAGGGTTAGTGAATTCCAGGATAAAATCAGCAACAGCCTGCCCCTTAATTGCTGTTTAAGGCCAGTAGGAGATGTCAAACTGGCTGAGTTCTACTGACCACTGCATGAGTCTGCCGGAAAGTTCTGGTTGCTGCATGACCTTCTTCAAAGGTTGGTCGGTGAGGACCACTATGGAATGAGCTTGGAAGTAAGGACGGAGTCGTTTGGAGGCGATGACTGGGCTAAGGAGCTTTTTCTAACAAGGTAATTCGCCTGCCTCCGAGAGCCCGACTGATGTAGTAGACCGGCCGCTAGACAGAGCCGTCTTCCCTGATAAGAGCTGCACTGACTGCGATGCTTGAAATGGCTAAGTAGAGAAAGAGGGGTTCGCCCGTGATTACTTGAGAAAGGAGGGGAGGTTGGCCATACACTGCTTCAACTGCTAAAAGGCCTCTTCCAATTCGGTCGTCCATTCAAAAGTTAGTCGAAGAACTTTGAAGAAGGGAAGGCACTTATCCGTTGTGTGGGAAATAAAGCGGTTGAGGGCGACTACTCGACTAGTGAGTCTTTGAACCTCCTTAACCGTTCTGGGTAACTGCATTTCAATCAAGGCCTTGATCTTTTCAGGGTTAGCTTCAATGCTGCGTTGACTGACCATGAAACCCAAAAACTTCCCAGATTCTACGCCGAAGGCGCACTTCTCTGGGTTGAGCTTCATTTGGTACTTATGTAGGGTGGCGAAGGTCTCTTGCAGGTTGGTCAGATGGTTAGCAGAGAGTTTGCTCTTGACGAGCATGTCGTCGACATATACTTCCATATTCCGACCTGTCTGATGATGGAGAACAGCATTGACCAACCGTTGGTAGGTGGCCCCAGCATTTTTCAGTCCAAATGGCATCACACGGTAGTAGTAGGTACCTCGGTCGGTAATGAAGGAGGTGTGTTCTCGATCAGACAGGTGCATCAGAATTTGGTTGTAGCCAAAACAAGCATCCATGAAGCTGAGCATTTGATGACCGGCCGTGGCGTCGACCAGCAGGTCTATACGGGGAAGAGGATAGCTATCTTTAGGGCAGGCTCGGTTGAGGTCGGAGTAGTTGACACAGAGTCGCCATTTGCCATTGTTCTTGCGGACTAGGACCACGTTTGATAACCATCTAGGGTAGTCCACGTTTTTGATGAATTGGGCCTCTAGGAGCTTAGCAACCTCTGTAGCAATAAGAGTATTGTGCTCCGGATGAAAGATGCGCTGCTTCTGGCGGTAAGGTTGGAAATGGGGTTCAATGCTGAGGCGATGGGTTATGAAGGAGGGGTCAATACCTGGCATGTCTGAATGGGTCCAGGCAAATACATCATTGTGCTCGGTCAGGAGGGCAGTAAGGTCGACCTTGGCTTGGGGGGATAGTTGGCTGCCGATTTTGGTAGTTTTGGTTGGGTTGGTGGGGTTGATGGGAACCTCAACAAGCTCCTCTACGGGTTCCCCTCTTACTAGCTTGTCCTCATCCCGGACGTCAAGTCCTTCAATGATCATGGTCTCCTTCAACTTGACTTCTTTGAGTGAGGCGACATAGCATTCCCT
Organism: Camellia lanceoleosa; assembly: GCA_025200525.1. Lineage (NCBI taxonomy): Eukaryota > Viridiplantae > Streptophyta > Magnoliopsida > Ericales > Theaceae > Camellia > Camellia lanceoleosa. The sequence goes on along the minus strand of CM045770.1, from coordinate 125,774,273 downwards.
GGCCATGGTCTGCTCTCCCCTTACAGTCCTGACCCTCAGATCGGTGGGAAACTTAATGGCAAGATGATAAGTTGATGTGATAGCTTGAAAGGCATTTAAGGCGGTGCGGCCAAGGATGATGTTGTAGGCGGACGGGCAGTCGACAACAAGGAAGGTGAGCAACTTTGTAGTCTGCCGTGGGTACTCGCCAATTGTAATGGGGAGATCGATAGAGCCGATGGAGGTCACCCGATCGCCAGTGAAACCGACCAAAGGGGTTTGGAGAGGAGACAGACTTTCCTCTCCAATTTTGAACTGGCGAAAGTAGTTAAGAAAGATGATGTCTAAAAAACTACCGTTGTCGATAAGAACTCGTCTGACTTTGTAGTTGGAGAGGAGGGCAGAGATGACGAGAGGGTCATCATGAGGATAACGGATGCCTGTACAGCTGGCGTCCGTGAAGGTGATAGGCTCGATCCACTGCTTGCTGGAATTTGTGGAGGGTCGACCGTGGCAAGCTGCTGTTTGAGCCTGCCTTATCTTTTCTCGAGTTCGCCTTCCGAGCGAAAGCGGGATGGTCCCCCACAAGCAAGGCTGCCTGAAATGACTCTGATTTCTCCAACAAGTGGAGGGGGATTGCTTGGCGGCCGAGGTTACTGCGGAGGGCGATCATGGCCTTGGTTAGGTTGGGTTGGCTAGCTCCCAAGGGGGGGCTGCGCCGACGGTTGTTTCTAGGGGGCTCAGTTCTTTGCCTCTGCTGGGGGCGGGTGTCCGTGAACCGGCTAAAACGTCCCTGGCGTATTAGGGTCTCGACCTGATCTTTGAGGTTAACGCACTCATCGGTGTTATGGCCATAGTGCTGGTGAAAACGGCAATATTTGGATTGGTCTTTCCGATTGGATGGGGTGTGTAAAGGTTGGGGCCATTTGAGGGGGTAGTCCCACTGGATCTGATTAAGGACTTATTTCATGGGGGAATTAAGGGGTGTGTACTGCTCGAATCGACCAGGCGGTCAGGCTAGTGCCGACCGGTCGGCTCAGGGGGGTCGGTCGGTATTGTGCGGTGTTTGGCTATTATACTGGGTATTTCTGGGTTCTGAGTCTTTTCTCTTTTCTTTGAGGGTCGGGTTTTTGGTTATTGGATCTTGTCGGGCAGCTAAGGAATCCTCAGCATTCATGTACTTTTGGGCTTTGGAGAGTAAGGCTACCATGGAGGCTGGGGGGTTTTTGGAAAGGGAGAATATGAAGTCGGACGACCGCAGACCGGCCATGAAAGTAGTGAGGATGACCTTGTCATCATTTTCCGCTACTTGCAAGGCTTCGGTGTTGAAACGGGTAACGAAACTACGCAGGAACTCCCTCTCGGTCTGGCGGATGTTGAGGAGTTGGGTTGCCGGACGGCGCTAGCGCTGGGCTCCAATGAAATGACTGAGGAAACAGTCACTGAGATGTTGGAAAGTGGAGACGGAGTCTGCTAGTAACTAGCTAAACCACAGCCGAGCTGACCCTTTCAGTGTCACGGGGAAGGCTCGACACATAATCTCGTCAGGGAATGCATGGAGGATCATGAGGGTTTTGTAGGTCTCCAGATGGTCAAGTGGGTCCGTCGTACAGTCAAAAGAGTCAATGGTGGGCATTTTGAACTTGAGGGGGTAGGGGTTTGTCCCGGATGGAGGCAACAAATGGTGAGTTGGCCGTGGTAGAGGGTTTATACTGGATGTTCTGCATGACCCCTTGGAGTTGGAGCTTCATGGCTTGGAGTTCTGTGTTCCAGAAAGGGATGTTGTCACCACCGGAGGGCAGCGAGGGCTGGACACTACTAGCTTCCCCTTCAGGAGTTGGTGCCAGGATCGACGGATGCAGGGTTGGAGGTGGTGGATTTATATGTGGGGGTAGAGTTTACAAGCCTTCCAAGTTGGGTGGATAGGGCTGCGGGATAGTATGGCTCGGGGCTCGTTCTTGGTTGGGGGGAATATCTGGAGGTGGAGGAGGAGGCATAGAGAGGTTTCTTTGGAGTAGAGTATTTATCAGGGCTTGGTTTTGCTCGGCCATGCGGTTAATGTTGTTGGTAAGCTCGAAGAAATATTGTGGTGGGTTGTTTGGATTAGGGGGGTCGACCTAGTGGTTGGCAGCATTTTGGTGAGACGCCATGGATCTGGTCGTGACCATATACTTTGATGGGTAGCAGGAAAGGGTTATTGGAACAGGGTCCCCGGCAACAGTGAGCACAACTGGCGCGCGGAGTAAGCCGTTCCCACAGACGGCGCCAACTGATGATACAGTTATGGTATCACGACTCCCAAGCGGGATGGGTCGGACTAATCCACGCTTCTCTAACCGATAACTGAGTGTTCAAGCCCACCAAAGAACCTGCACACAAGTTCAACAGGGAACGGGGAGTCCCCCAGCGAACCCTCAAACGAGCAAGTTAGAAAGAGAAGTAGAGTGTAGAGAGAGATTGGAGATAGAAAGCTTAACCTTCTTCTTATCTTCAACGTCTGCTTATATCCTTTGGTAATCATTTCACCATCCCTTCCGACTTGCCACCTTGGCCGAAAGACTATCCTATAGCTTACCTTGTTCAGGGTGAGGGGGTGCTATTCCGACGGAGAGGTGTTGTCGTAACAAATGCTGTGATGGGCTGCATTAATGGCAATGTGCAATGGCAATAACTTTGCAGATCTTTGTCTGCTGATGTGGCTTGTCCTTTACTTGCCACATGTCTGAATATCATTGGTTCTTCGTGCCAAGTTGGGTTATGTGTTGGGCTCTAAGTGATGGGCTTGGGTTGTTCATAGTGGGCTATGACCTTTGTGAGCCTAACCACGTCAAAAACTTATGCGGAAAAATTAAATCAAAAGCAACACAAGAATTTTACGTGGTTCCCTCAATGTAAAGTACGTCCACGGGATCGAAATCCGATTCCACTATCAACCAAATAAGTTTCCAAACGATTACAAATGAGACACTAATGGTCTCACAAACCACCCTTAGGTGAATTCCAAATAATCACAAATAAATAAGAGGAAAGACCTCACCAAATGCATGAACCAAAATCTTCAGAACTAGAGTTGAAGAAGACCCAAAAATGCATTGTCTTGACTTGCTATCAAGCTTGGACCTCTCATCCTTTGGAATGTGAACAAAAGCTCGACAACCAAATACTCTCAAGTGCTCATAAGACACATCTTTACCGATCCAAACTCTTTCAGGAACATCACCATTCAAAGGATAGGAAAGTGACAAATTGATCACGTCAACTGCTGTCTTCATTGCCTCACCCCAAAAGGATTTTGGCAATTTAGCTTGTGAAAGTAAACACCTTGTTCATTCCACAATGGTGCGGTTCATCCTCTCGGTAACCCCATTTTGTTGAGGAGTCTTCTTAACTGTCTTTTGGTGCCGAACACCTTAGTTGCGACAATACTCATCAAATGGCCCAATGTATTCACCACCACTGTCTGATCGGATGCACTTCAATTTCTACCCTATTTCTCTTTCAACCATGGCCTGAAAATGCTTAAATACTTCTAGAACTTGATCTTTAGTTTTTAGTAGAAAAGCCCAAACTTTCCTTGAATAATCATCAATGAAAGTAACAAAATAAAGTACACCACTATGTGTTCTAACTTTCAAAGGACCACAAACATCCGAATGAATCAACTCCAACACATTTTCTTTTCTAGAAGCAACATTTTTATGAAAAGAAACTATATGTTGTTTACCCGCCAAACAATGAACACAAGTTTTAAGATGTGTACCTTTTAAACCGAGTAGAAGCTTTTTCTTGAACAAAACTTGCAGCCCCTTTTCACTCATATGGCCAAGCCGCTTGTGCTACAATTCGGTAAAAGTATCATCTTCAAGTGCATTGACAACACATTTACAAATTTTTCTTTGCATCGAATAAAGTGTATGAGTCTTCTTGCACTTAGCCACCACCAAAGAACCCTTTGTGAGCTTCTATATTCCATCACCAAATTTGTTGTTGAAGCCTTAATCATCTAGCTTCCCAGTAGAGATCAAATTGAGACGAATGTCGGGAACATGCCGCACATCTTTAAGCAATAACTTGCAACCCAAATTTGTTTCCAAGCAAACATCACCCATACCAATAATCTTGGACATACATTCATTACCCATTCGAACAGAACCATAATCTCCTTTGGTGTAGGTAGTGAAGAAATTAACTCGAGAAGTCACATGAAAAGAAGCACCGGAATCAATCACCCAATTGCTCTCTTGGCCCACAAAATTGATACAATCATCTTAACAAATAACCATGAGATCATCGATAGTAACTGTTGTTGTGTCTTCTTACTTCTTATCCACACTTTTGTCACATATTTTCTCCTTATTCTTGAGCTTTTGGCATTCTTGCTTCATCTGCCCTTTCTCATGGCAATAATAGCACTCAATGTCTTTCCTTGAAAAAGAACCATCTTTTGATTTGTCACGGCTTTGATCACGACCATGAGGAGTCTTACTCCTCCCTTTTGTTTTGCTTCGGCCTCTCACAACAAATGCTTTCGAATGAGAGAAACCCGCTGATTTTCTTCTAGTTTCTTCATTCAACAAGCTACTAGTGGCTTGGCCCATTGTGACAACTCCATCAGGTGCCGAATTACTAACTGTCACAACTAAAGTCTCCAAACTTTCGGGTAAGGAACTAAGTAGCATCAAAGCTTGGAACTCATCATCAAAAACAATTTTCATAGAAGCAAGTTGATTAACAATACTCTTTATTTCATTCAGATGTTCTGGAATAGGGCAGCCCTCTTTATATTTTAAATTAACTAACTTACGAAACATAAAAGCTTTATTTGTGGTTGATTTCCTATCATAAAGGCCTTCTAATTTTTTCCATAAATCATGTGCTGAAGTTTCAATAGCAATATGATGAAACGCACTGCCATCAATCCATTGACGGATAACACCAACGGCTTTTCGATTAAGCCTCTTCCATTCATCGTCTTTCATATCATCAGGTTTGCCACTATCACCCTCAATTGGCCTATACAGTTCTTTACAAGATAATAGGTCCTCCATTTTAGTTTTCTAAGTTACCGAATTGCTTCCATTGAAGCTAGACATACGACCCACATTCCCCTCCATTGATTTACACAAATAAATAAATCCAAATAAACTGTAAGCTTTGATACCAGTTGTTAAGGAAAATCGATGTGATTCCCCACAAGTAAATCAATCAATGAGAATAAAAACTAATGCGGAAAAATTAAATCAAAAGCAACACAAGAATTTTACGTGGTTCCCTCAATGTAAGGTACGTCAACGGGATCGAAATCCGATTCTACTATTAACCAAATAAGTTTCCAAACGATTACAAATGAAACACTAATGGTCTCACAAACCACCCTTAGGTGAATTTCAAATAATCACAAATAAATAAGAGGAAAGACCTCACCAAATATATGAACCAAAATTTTCAGAACCAGAGTTGAAGAAGACCCAAAATAATAACCCAAACCAGGGTTGGTTTGGGATATTCTAAAAAAGTGTACTTTTTGACTTATTGACTTATATGGGTTGGGTTTGGGTTGGGTTTGGGTTGGGTTTGATGTGATGTGTTAGAGAGGTGATGTGAATTAAATAAGATGATGTGACTCAAATAGGATAGTAACTTTTTAACTTTTTGTATTATTTAATTTATGCCTAATCAACCCTCAATCTCCACTCAAGCAATCAAAAAATATGCACCCAAACAAAACCTTCCAAGCTTCTGTAACCAAACGACACCCACTGAGATTGAACACCAATCCCAAGTAGCAGACCCAGCACCCTTTGGAGAACTATGAATTAAATTTGTAACAAGCCACACAAATCTTCCAAGTCCTATTTCACCGAAATTAATTAGCTGCTGTCGCTATTTTTCCTTCGGAAAAAAAATACCAATAATATATTGTGAATCTATAATTTTTTATTAAAATTTTAGTTATTTTCAAACTGAATTGAGTTTCCACAAAATTAGATATAATATATAAAAATATATTATCCTTAAATCAAACTAAATTAAAATTTTTTTAATAAATATTTGGGTCCCACACTCCAAAAAGGAGAAATAAAGAAGAAGGTATACTGTTGGACAGCCGAGTGTACTCGATGCCCTCAGTCTGAAGATGGACAAGATCTGGAGTGATGATCGCGGCTTTTCTACTCAGTGAGTAACGGGGCCAACACCACCCTTTCAAACATGCCGTCTGAACTCGGGCCGCGGATTCAATAATTGCGTCTGCCTCTGCAATTTTGTTATTTGCTTCAATCAGCCATGCATCAGCTCCAGGAACGGATTTCAGATTGTCGTCTGGTTTTACGGCCCATAGCTGAACCCCTTCTCTAGTCGATTTTAGTTTCCTCAATTGAGTTTGAAGCTTTTGAATGTTGGTGTCGAAGCAAAACAGATAATCAAATTCACTTCTAATTAGATCAAACAAGCATTGTCCGAATTTCTCCAAAATAGCCCAACCAACTGCCGCACCCATTTAAACTTGTTCTTCCGCTGATGCTGTTTTGGTTAAAGTAAAAAAAAAAAAAATCAACAAACAAATACAAGATGAAAGATGGATCCAATATATATCCACAAACCAAAGCATAGTTTGGGATACTTAAAAATATAAATGAATAAAAAATCCACTAAAACAGCAACCCCAAACACAAGATTGAAAGTTTATCTTCTTTTGTTTTTTAGGTAAATTACACTCACCTCTCTATACTTTTGACATAATTGTACTAATCACTTTTAATGTTTTAAATTATATAACGCTTGAGTCTTTTTTATTCATTAATTTGTGAGTTATATGAATAAAAAGATTATGTTATCTCGTCTTTTCTTCTAAATTATATATTTACCTTTATTTATTTATTTATGTGTCTATCCACTATGTGCATTAATTTTGATGACTTCAACTTTATTAAAAAAAAAATTAGTATAATTATATTAAACTTGTGACACTAATTATATTTTTATCAAATAAGTGAGTACAATTTACTTTTTTTTAATTATTTTATTCATGTAACAAATTAGAACAATAACTGCAAAACAGTGAAAAGAACGAGTGTTCTTAACAAGAAGAAATACTATACAAATATGATTTTGTACCCAAACAAATTATAGAACAACATGGTTTTTTTTAATCATCCTTTCATTTTTAGTCAAAATACCTTTAGTATACCACAAGAAGTAGTAGATGCAGGAATTTTAGTTAGAGGGGGTCGCATTCAAATTTCACAATTACATTTTCAAGGTAATTCTATTTGTACACCATATAAGTTCTCAATACACGCCACAAATATATTCCGATATAAATTTCCAAACCAATATCAAATATTCTGATTTAGATTTATGAAGATAAAGTAGTTGTTCGAATATAAATAATTAAATGGACATATACTTGAACAATTTATTTGTGTTCATAACTTTAAATCCGAGCATTTGGGGTGTGTTTGGTTTGATTTTGAGAGATAAATTTTTCAAAAAAAAAAAAAATTTGGGGAAAGAGTTTAGAATTTTTTTTTAATTTGTTTGGTTGTAAATTTTGGAAATAGTTTTGGAGTGTGGGAGTTTGGAATGATTTGATATTTTGTTGTAATTGAGTAAATGTGTGTGAGAAAAAAAGTGATTAAGAATGAGAAAAGAGAGAAAAAAAAAAAGTAATTGATTGATGTGTAAGAGATAGAAAATGATTTTTGAAATTTTTTTTTTTCCAAAATCACTAAACCAAACAAAATTTCAAAAAAAAAAAAAAAAATCTAAAATTTATTTTTCAAAAACAAACCAAACAAGGCCTTAATATTTGTTTAGAAATTTATATTAAACACATTTGTAGTGTGTACTGAGAGTTTTTATGGTGTGCAAATAAAATTTTTCTAAATTTTAATTCGTTTATTAATAGTAAATCATCATATATAAGTATACCAAAAGCTAAAATTTTATAGCTCTACAAAATAAGAATAAAAGATTCACTTTTATAGTTATAAAAATAAGAGTATTATTCATCCGAATTGGGGCGCCTCAACAAAAGGTGGCTCAATGATAGGTTTAATGTGAAATCTCAACGAGTTGCCTTTTCTTACATTTAAATTATTATAAATTTTTAATGTAAAATATATTATCCTCTCCAACTTTTATAATTAATCTTGAGATTATTCACGATCTTTATTATTATTTGGGAAAAAAATTGAATCTTATAATTGGATTTTTGGAGAATGATTTTTTTTTTTTTCAAAACTTATAATTGAGGGTCTTTGGAAAATGAGAATTTTTAAGTTTTACTATGGAAGGTCTTATGAATAAGAAGGAATTTTATCATATTTTTATCATTGGAGCACCTATTGTTGACTTTTCATACATTGGTCCTCACTAATAATCATTTATCACCCCTCATATAGTTAAATAAAATATCAGCATAAAAAATTACATACCTTATTATATAAATAAATCATATTAAAATTACAACATAAAAATACCTTACAAAACACTCAAAAAAATTTATTCAAATTTAATTGTCAATTACAATAAAAATTATTAACATAAAATAATAATATTTTATTATTTATGAATTTTTGAATATATATAAGCTTGTAGGAGCCACCTCTCACTTGGGATCCTTGAAAGGGCCATCCCTTCTCACTTTACCAAGTTAGCAAGATTTATTTTGGGGTAAATTATGTAAATAGTCCTTATAATTTATACGATGTGTTAATTTGGTTATTGTTATTTTATTTCGGTCAATTTTGTCCATTAATTTAATGGATTGTATCATATTAGTCCAATATAAAATGACCGTTAGGTTTGGTGGATAGAAAGTTGTCACATGCTCAAACAATGTATGAATTTGATCTTTATAGTTTACACGATGTGTTAATTTGGTCCATGTTGTTTTAATTTACTCAACTTTGGCAAGAACCAAATTAATACATTGTGTAAACTATAAAGACCAAATTAACATATCATTTGAGTTTTCATTCACCAAACCTAAAAGCCATTATTTTTTAGACCAATGTGACCTAATCCATTAAATTAAGAAGCAAAATTGAGCAAATTAAAATAATAGGGACCAAATTGACCCATCATGTAAACTACAAGAACCATTTGTATAATTTAACCTTTATTTTTCAGAGAATTGAAAATTTTCATTTTTCATTTTTTTTTACTGACTTTTTTTTAATATTTTAAGTAATTTTATTAATTTTTAGATATACCTAACATAAATACACTTCAAAAATATAATATTTGTGGAAAAAAATAAAAAAATTTCAATAAATACCAAAAATACAAAAACAAAATGTAAAAATTTAGTACATTTTTATATTCTTGTTATTTATTGATTTTTTAAAATATTTTTTTGTAAATATTTTACTTTTTAGATACATCTAAGTAAAGTGCAACAAAAAAAGTTTAAAAAAAAATTACATAGAATTTAAAAAAAATTCACTAAAAATAAAAAAAAATACGAAAAATAAAAAACTCAATTTTCAAAAAATTAAATTCAAAAAATTAAAACCAAACACAGTGAATATAACATACATTTATGGAGTTTGTGGAAGTTTTGTAGGGGGACAACCCCCTTTTCGTCCACCTAGGAGTATTATCATATGATTTCGAATATGTTTTATGTATAAAAATTAGGTTTGTAAGTATATGACAATTAAGGGTCATCAATAGGTTTGGGTTGGGTTTATCTAGATTGCAATTATTGGGTCCAAATCTTATATTTAACGGATTTTTTTCACTTTGACTGGTCAACAAATTGGTACGAGCCAGGCTTATTAAAAAACTAAAATCATGTCTCACTCATAAGCCCAAATCTAACAGAACTAGGCTACACATTTTTCATTACACTTGTGGGAACCGAAAATAAAGGAACTTAAAACGGCAAACAGAGCACATTCAAGCCCATCCGAGATGGGCCAGGTACAGCTAAACCCCATTGAGCCAACAGCCAAAGCCCACTAGGCTTTAAGTTATTGTCGAGTAGACACGAAGGATAATATAGTGAACGCCGAATAAAGGGTACTTGCGTCATACCTCAGAGTCGAGTTAATAAAGTGAGTCAACATGGTCCCATTAAGTGAGCCCACATTGTCCCTTCCGCAAAAAGCATGGTAGGGAAGTGGGCCCTGACAGAATAATGATAAAATGACAAACTGCATAAAGAAAATATTAGAGAGAGTAACTCTATAAAAAGAAGGAGGAAGGCTCAAGGAGAAGGCATGTTCTAAAATATTTGCACTAAGAGAAATAACACACTCTTTTATAAAAGAGAGCTAATTTTGCTTGTTGGGGTGCTAATTCCAGAACCATCGACCGGAGTTATTCTTTTGTTTTAGGTGATGCCTCAAGGATCTCTCAAAAGCTTGTCTGGATCAAAGGAGTATTTCCAAATCCACTTCTCCATAATTGGTGTCGCTTGTAGGAATACTCAAACTCATCCATGGCAGACCCAACTTATAGCGATTCCGATTTTTGACCCGTCATTGTGGTGTTCCGGACTCGGGTTTCATGGTTTGATAATATTATCCATGTCTTATCTTCCTTCACTCTTTGAGTTTGAGTTTTTGGGATGTCTTGGGAGTGTTTGGAACAGGTTAGTTGCAAATTGTTCAAACCTTGGTCGTCCAGAATTTTGGTCTCTCGCTAGAGCAAGGTTTCTTGCGCTCAAGCGAGTTTTATGAGCTCCTAGTACTTTTGCAG